>JAHIAM010006851.1:0-58226 GCA_021605205.1 Aegilops longissima
TGCAATTTGGTTTGTGGGGCTCTAAGTTTCATCATTTGAGAAAAGCAGTTTTTCCCTACTCGGTGGACTTGCTTGCAAATACTACAAAATTGTTGGTAGTTATTGAGATGGATCCGCCAACCAATGTCTCATTCCCAAATTATTAAGTCATAACCCCTCAATTAATTTATTAATTTTAGTGTTGAGATTTCGAATACTTCCAAGTTCCACGAGCTCAAATTGTAAAAACCGGGGACACGGCTAACCGATTAGATCTTTAACTCTGCGAGAGGTTTGCGCACTTTACCCATAAGAATCGTTCCCTCCTTTTAAGTCTTAGCACTTCATGGTGTTTGAAGGCGGAGATGAGCAACAGGTTCTTCAGAAGATTTCTTACGCACTTTGCGGTACCCATCCAATCCTACTGTTCTTCTTCATCTTGTAGTACCGTCCGGCCAGTCACAACTAGGGTTGACCAAGCGAGCCCATAATGGCTTGCGGCTGCCTGAGTAGCTTCGGTCAATGGGGCATCCATCCGTCTCTTATTGGCTGGGTGAAGCTTTCGCAAGATGTCATGGCACTTCTCCATGCATCCGGCCAACCACTGGGTTCTCGGGGTGCATCAACAAATCCTCCACCCAGTAGTGAATTCGAAGTCCATCTTGATCTTGAAGTTCATGGGGTTGTCATCATCTTGACTCTCACATCTCCCTTATGTATTCACTCAACCAACCCGTCTCTGAGCATAGCAAAATAAACTACCGTCCGGGTCATGGTAACAAGGGATTTGGTTCATCCTACCACATGATACTACTCAAGAACATAACTTCAAAAATTTCACCTACTGCATGCATGGTGGGGAGGTATAATTCTAATGCAACAAAACATAGGTATTGTAAAGAAAACATGATCAATGACTTGCCTTCTGGCGATCCTCGTAAGCTAGGGACTCGTGGTAACAAGCTTAGCACTCCGGAAATTCTACCGAGGCAAACAATAACCACAATAAGCATACAACAAATGATCACTTACATAACAACATAGTAATATGAAACACACCAAACAAAGGAATCAAAACCAAAGGAAACTCAAAGAAATCCAACTCAAGGTTTTCCTACATCAAGCAACAACTAAAAGTAGTTTTACATAACAAAATTTTCTTAACATAACCTAAGCATGGGTTTTGTTATAACGAGAAAAAGAATGCATTATGCAACTAGGAGCAAAAAGAATCACTTTAAAATCTATTATAAAACTCCTATTAGGCCTAATTCAAATTCTATTAAGAAAAATAAAATAAAACTTTTATTTATTATAAATAAAAGTTCATGCTCTAAAGTTATAGAAACTAACCTAGAATAATCTATCACATATGAAAAATAAATTTATTTGCTAATTAAAACAATAGGAAAACAGTAACTAGTTAATTAATTAAGAATAACATGATTCTGATTAAAACTATTCTTTATTAATCCTAAAATGCCCAAATAAATTCCTACGGTTAGATGTCAAAACAAAGTTGGGACAAAAAGAATCATTAAAAAATAATTTTCCTAACTCTTTTTATAGCAGATTTACTATTCTGTCTAAATCTAAAATAAAGCAATTTTAAATAATTTTAACATGGCTAATTATATTTTCTACAGAAACTATAAGAAATTTGCAAACCAACAAAAAAGAATCACTTAAAAATATTAAGTAGATTAAAAGTTATGATTTTTCAAATCTGAAACTATTACTGTTAAACAGAAAACGAAAATAAATAAAAATGGGCTAATGGGCCTATTCAGCGCTTAGTAATATAACTAAGCAGGCCTAGGGTTTAAGCGAATCGGCGGTCTAAATAAAAAAACCTAACTAAAATAAGCGGAACTAGCAAGGAATGAACAGTTTTATTTAAATGAACATACCCCTTGAGAGATCTAATCCTAATCGTTGAAGCGAGATCGGACGCGAGGTGGACTCGGTGACTCACGAAGGTCGGCGGCCAGTGGCTCACTCGGCAGTGTTCAGCGTCTCCGGTGGTCGAGGCGGCGGCGTGGTAATCGGAGTGCAGATGAGGCGAGGTCGGTTGGTGGAGTTGATGGGGCTCGGGGTGGCCAGGCGAGCTCGGGGTGGCTAATGGCGGTGGCGGGCTCTCGGGCTCGGCGGAGACTTCTGAGGAGGAGGTGTCGGGTGAGGCGGGGAATGAGGTGAGGGGGTTTATATAGAGGGGGCACGGCTTGGGCGAGGGCAAGCAGGCGAGATCTGGCGAATCCGGATCCGTGGGATCTGTGGCCTGGGAGCTGGTGGCGTGGGCGAGGAAGAGGAGGTGGGGCCCGCTGTCGAGAGAGAGAGAGTCGTCGGGTCGGTTGGCCGACCGGATGGATTCAGGCGAGGGTGTGGTGGCTCATTGGGCTGCTGGTTGGCGCTGGTGGGCCGGCTCGGTGGGCCCTTTGGGTGTTAGGTGGGCGGTTGGCTGGCGGCGCCAGGAGTTTTTCTTTTTCTAATTTATTTTTTGAAAATAAAAGCAGAGAGGAAAATATATAATATATAAATATTTTATATAGGACATATATATATCAAAATGATCGGAGAATATTCCTATCATTTGAACATTTTCGAGGCAAAATCCAAACTTTATAAAAATTCATTTTTCAAAATTCAAATAAAACTCAAATTTGAATTCAAAACTTTTAGCAATGTTTTCCTCTGATATTTTTGGAGTGTCATGTTTACTCCTCTCATACTTTTCTCAAGTATTTATCGGGCATAGTTTTGAAATGATTTCCACTTGCCAAAATTTGAATTCAAATTCAAAACTCCAAAACTTCAAATGCCACTCAAATTCAAACAACATGCATAGATGCTTAGCTATAATTGTAAAACATTCCAAATAGGAAATTTGGGATGTTACAAACCTACCACCTTAAGATGAATCTAGCCCTCGAGATTCGGGTTAACTAACAAATAGGTGCGGGTGGTCTCGAAGGAGGTCTTCTTCTTGCTCCCGGTGGCTTCTTCCTCGGAGTGATGACTCCACAACACCTTGCAAAACTTGATGATCTTGTTGCGGGTGACTCATTACAGATCTTGAGAATTCGGATGGGTTTCTCCTTATAAGTCGAGATCCTTTGTCGAGCTGTATGGCCTCTAGGAACCTTTGTGTCTCTCAGCGAAATGTCGACCATGTCGGCATGACACTTCTTGGTGAGAAACATGAAAGACATCATGAACTCCGGACAATCCTTCCGGCAATTCCAACTTGTAAGAAACTTCTCCACGGACGTTCGAGGATTTTGTAGGGGCCAATGAATCGGGTGCTAACTTTCCTTTGACACCAAACCTCTTGATTCCACGAAGTGAGGACACACGAAGATATGCTCGGTCTCCGGCCGTAAGTTACTTCCTTGCATTCTTTGTCGGCATAACTCTTACATCTCATTGAGCTATCTTGAGTCTATCCCGAATCAGCTTGACTTTCTCTTGGAATCTCGATAAGATCGGAACAGCGATCGATCTCAACACCATCCTGACAATGGTGTTCGCACCTCCTTAGTATAGAGCTTGAAAGGGCCATCTTGAGGTGGATGATAACTATTGTTGTATGAAAACTCTGCGTATGGCAAATTGTCATCCCAGCTAGACCCATAGTCTAGCACACAAGCTCTCAACATGTCCTCGAATCTGGTTGACTCTCTCGGTCATCCATCATGCGGATGAAAAGTTGTCTTGAACTCCAGCCTCGTACCCAAAGTTTCATGCAAGCGATTCCAAAACTTTGAGGTAAATTGTGTTCCTCTATCGACACGATACTCCTCGGAACTCCATGCAGACATCGATCCTGGTCATGTATATCTTGGCCAACTTAATCTGGTATAGGTAGTCTTCACGGGAATGAAGTGAGCTACCTTGGTCAAACGATCAACCACTACCGAGATAGAATCATAACTTGAGCAGGTCTGGGTAATCTGTGATAAAATCCATTCCAAGTTTTCCCATTTCCAATCGGGAATCCATAAAGGTTGAAGTAACCCTGCTGGCCCGATGTCTTGCCTTTACTCGTTGACAAACATCGCATCTTGCTCGTACTCGGCAATATCCTTCTTCATACATCACGAAACTTTCCTTCAAATCAATTACATCTTGGTGTTAAGGGGTGAATCGAGTACGGTGAATCATGTGCCTCTGAAGAATTAGCTTCTGAGTTAGGGATCATTGGGTCCATAATCGATCCTCGAACCATATAGCTCCGTATTCATCCTTACGAAATCCTTTAGCTTTTCCTTCATTCATCTTTTGCTTTATCTCATCAATTTCCTTGTCCGACTTACGGGCTTCACGAATCCTTCGGCCAAAGTGGACTGAACTTCGAGTTGCAACATATCCTCTCGGAACTATCTCCGGTCGGAGATCTACGAGGTCATCGACTAACTCTGGGGTAATCCTCCTGCTATAAAGTATTCACATAACTCTTACGGCTCAAAGCATCTGCTACAACATTAGCTTTCCACAGGTGGTAATGCAATCTCATGTCATAGTCCTTGATTAACTCTAGCCATCTCCTCACTTTGAGGTTCAACTCTTCTGCGTGAAAATATACTTCAAACTCTTGTGATCATGTAAACATCACAGCGGTTTCGATGAGGAAATGTCTCCAGGTCTTGAGTGCATGCACTCGATTGCTAACTCCAAATCATGTGTGGCATAATTCATCTCGTGAGGTCGTGGCTATGCGGAGGTATAAGCTACAACTTTTCCTTCCTGCATGAGTACTCCTCAAGTCCACGGCGAAGCGTCACAATATACTGGTAATCCTTGTGTATATGCAGCAAAATCAGCCTTTGGGGCTGTAACAGACGTTTCTTCAATTCTGAAACTGGCTTCACAATCCTCGGTCCAAATGTACTTGGCTTCCTTCTTCAACAGCTCGGTCATGGGCTTGCAATCTTGAGAAATTCTCAATAAACCTCCGATAATATCCTGCGAGTCAAGAAAGCTGCGGATCTCTTTGGTGAGGTCGGCGGCCGCCAATCGGTGACTGATTCAACCTTGGTGGGGTCAGCTGCTATTCCTTCTCCTGAAATAACATGTCAGGAATCCGACTTCCTTGACCAAAATTCACATTCTTGAACTTGGCATACAAGCGATGTTCTCGAAGTTTCTCGAACTAGGCGCAAATGTTCCTTATGCTCTTCCTCGCTCTTGGAGAAAATCAGTATATCATCGATGAACACCACGACAAACTTGTCCGGATATTCCATAAATACCTTGTTCATCAAATTCATAAAGTATCACGAGGGCATTAGTCAATCAAATGACATGACGGTATACTCATATAAACCATACACAGTAGTGAATGTTGTTTTGGGTATATCCTTTTCACGGATCTTCAGCGATGATATCTGATCGAAGATCGATCTTGGAGAATACCTTGGCTCCAACTAGCTGATCAAATAGGTCATTAATCATCGGCGGAGGTACTTGTTCTTGATGGTCACCTCGTTTAGCGACGATAATCCACAACCATTCTCAAGGTTCCATCCTTCTTCTCTACCAAAAAAGCTGGGGCTCCCCAAGGTGATGAGCTTGGCGAATGTATCCTTTCTCCAATAACTCATTAATTTGATTCTTGATCTCCTTCAAATCGTTGGGGGCATCCGATAGGGTCTCTTGGATATCGGGGCTGTGCGGGCAATAACTCAATCAGAAATTCAATGTCTCATCGGTGGCATTCTGGTAATTCCTCCGGAAACACATCGGAAAAATCTTGCACTCTGGCACTTCCTCTGAACAACTCCGTGAAATTCACTGATTCTTCATCGGCTATATGCGGATACATACTTGATCCTCTTACGCTCCGGGGTGGTGGCGAGAATCGACTTCTTGAGCACGATCTATGTTCCTTCAAACTTCGTCAACCAAGCCATGCCTAGGATTACATCCAAGGTGCAGGTTTCCAATACTATGAGGTCTGCGGAAATTTATGGTTTCCGATGTTGAGGTTGCATGACGATCTAAGCCTGCCATCATTTCTCCTCTGCTGAGGCGGCGCAAAGGGGCTTCTAAGGGTTTTAGTGGGCAACCCGTACTTTTCCACAACTACCCTTGATATGAATGAATGTATACGCAGAATCAAAAGTACCAATCTTGAACATGAATTCAATAAAACTTACCAACCACAATGTCGGCTGATCATAGACTTCCTCCACGTCAATGTGGTTCACACGAGCACGAGGAAAGGGTTGGGCTTCTTTGATGAGCTTCCATTGCCGTTTCCATTCCTCTGCTTGGCCTCCGGGCGATCGGTGGCATAGTGCCCTGTTTTACGGCACTTGAAGCAGTGATGTGACTCGAGATCCTTGAATGAGGCGGGGCGGTCTGGTTGCCATTGCGCGTCCATTGCCATTGCCATTGCACGACTTGTTGTCCTAGTTGCGGTTGTTCCCATTTCCTCCATGGTTATGTCCTCCATGGTTGTGATGGGTATGTCCTCCTCAGTATGGTGCATAACGGGGCTTCTGCTGAGCTCCAGAGTTGTACTTCCCCTGGCTGTACTTCCGCTTGCGGCTATCAATCTGTTCTGCTTGCCTTCAAGTATGGTGGCCTTGTCTACCAGCTCACGGTAGTTGGTGAAGGTAGCCACCATAAGCTGCATACCTAGCTCGTCGTTGAGTCCCTCGAAACTTCTCTCTGCTGCGGCATCGTGGCCACATCATCCGGGGCATAGCGAGCTAACTTGCTGAACTCATCCGCGTCTTTGCGCCCGCGATCACGGTTTCCTGGCGTAAGTTGCGGAACTCACGCTTCTTGGACTCATGGCTCCGGCTGAAACATGAGCGGTGCGGAAGGCTGCTGGAAATGATCCCACGTGATGGTGCCGATGGGATAAGTGGCGGTGTAGTTCTCCCACCAAGAAGCTGCAGGTCCATCAAGTTGATGTGCGGCAAAGCGCACCTTCTGCATCGGTGCATCCAACAATGATTAACTCTCTTCCGACCTTGCGGAGCCAATCGCCGGCCACAATCGGCTCGGTCTTGCTAGAGAACAACTGGCGGATTCAGCCTCGAGAATCGAGTCAAGTTGTCAACGAGGGGTGGTGGCGGTGGATTGTTGTTGTTGTTGTTGTTGTTCTGATTCTGAATGAGCATCTGCATGAGGGCATTCTGCTGCTGGATCAGCTGGGTGAGCTCCGGCGGGAAGTTGAGACCGGGGTCACGTCTCGGAGGCATCTGGTGTTTTGGAGTGGATGAGAAAATTAGAATAGAACAATGGTCTAATGAGAAATAACACTACCCATATGAATGCACAATCATAACCACACCAATCATTTATTCATTCCACTCAAACATGGTTCAATCACGATTACAAAAGCTCACGACTAATCAAAAATAACGACCTAACTGATCGACGGAAAAAGTAAAATAACATGGCGGTCGACTAAATGTCTTCATCAAAATTCCTTGCGCCCTCTGGTGCGGTGTCCTCCGGTGTGGCGTCCTCTGTTGCGGCGCCTCCTCTTGCGGCTTTCTCCAGTGGAACTCCCTTCATAATCCTGATCATTGCTCACGAGGGGTCCGTCATCTCCACTCGGAAAAAGGTCCTCTCCCAAGTCCATCTTTTCCTCCAATGCGGCAACCTTCATCTTGGTCGTCGACTCTCTCCATGAAGTCCGTGATTTCTTCCTCATGGTTAAGGAAATGCTGTGTGCCTTCTCCTCCGGTTCAGTTCACGGAACAACAGCCTCTGTGTACCTTGAGTTCTGCAGTACGGATCTCCCGTTTCTGAGGAGACACTCCAAGTCTTGGACATAAGAGAGAATGGAGTCGTCCTCTACAGTGCGGATGATATCTCCATTCCTTGCTCTGCGAGAAACCATGGCGAGTGCGATGGATCGAGCTCGGCCTGTACTCTTCTCGGAGATGTCCAAGTGCACGATATATTGCCATGTCTCTTAGAGGATCCGGTAGAAGTTGGTAAACTCAAAGTCAATAGGCTATGTATGTCCTCGAAGGTTCTCCTGGAATGTGCACCTCGATCTGTGGCGGGTATCCATCGGAAGTGCATTGGTAGGCTTCCCGTGATCGAGGCGAGCAATCTTCAGCTTCTTCACCATCTGGACCAGCTTCTGCCGAAGGGCATCGTCTCATCTGGTGGCAAAACTCCGTGTAAAGCGGGGTGAACTCGGCGGCCATCTAGAATGTTGAAAATCGGAGAGAAGTCGAGAAATGAGCAGGGAGAATTACGGAATGATAAGGATATAAAGTAAATAGTCTCTTCCTATGGCTTTCCGATCCTAGGGGTTCGTCCTACGGTCGCGTGTGCTCGATACCATCTCTGTGGCGACTGACCCAAAACCGGTCAAATCTACGTATGCATACCATCCCAAGATCATCTTTGGTACTCACGGTACATCGATGAAATAATCAAAGTTCAATCACACCTGAATTTATTACGATTCTCATATAGAGTCTTTATTACAATAGAATAAATTAGTTCGAAGGCCAACTCATGAGAAATAAACTACGTAAAGCTGCGGGCGTAGAAGAATAGCGAGTCCATCCGTCTCCAAAGGGCAATCGCATGGCGCGGATCGTAGCCTCAATCTGATCGGAATACTCCTCGCAACATAAGGCGTTGCAGCCGTGTAGGTCAGCATTTTGAATATCTTGGCAAGTCATGAAGAGAACAATAATAAAATTACTAATACTATATGCAATTTGGCTGTGGGGCTCTAAGTTTCATCATTTTGCGAAAAGCCAGTTTTCCCTACTACGGTGGACTTGCTTGCAAATACTACAAAATTGTTGGTAGTTATTGAGATGGTTCCGCCAACCAATGTCTCATTCCCAAATTATTAAGTCATAACCCCTCAATTAATTTATTAATTTTAGTGTTGAGATTTCGAATACTTCCAAGTTCGGAGGCTCAAATTGTCCGTAAGGGACACGGCTAATCGATTAGATCTTTAACTCTGCGAGAGGTTTGCGCACTTTACCCATAAGAATCGTTCCCTCCTTTTAAGTCTTAGCACTTCATGGTGTTTGAAGGCGGACCAGATAAACAGGGTCTTAGAAGATTTCTTACGGCCTTTGCGGTACCCATCCAATCCTACCGTTCTTCTACATCTCGTAGTACCGTCGGCGGAGTCACAACTAGGGTTGACCAAGCGAGCCCATAATGGCTTGCGGCTGCCGAGTAAGCTTCCGGTCAATGGGGCATCCATCCGTCTCTTCGTGGCTGGGTGAAGCTTTCCGCAAGATGTCATGGCACTTCTCCATGCATCCCGGCCAACCACTGGGTTCTCGGGGTGCCCGTCAACCGTCCTCCACCCGATGGTGAATTCGAAGTCCATCTTGATCTTGAAGTTCATGGGGTTGTCATCATCTTGACTCTCACATCTCCCTTATGTATTCACTCAACCAACCCGTCTCTGAGCATAGCAAAATAAACTACTTCGTCCGGGTCATGGTAACAAGGGATTTGGTTCATCCTACCACATGATACTACTCAAGAACATAACTTCAAAATTTCACCTCTGCATGCATGGTGGGAGGTATAATTCTAATGCAACAAAAACATAGGTATTGTAAAGAAAACATGATCAATGACTTGCCTTGCTGGCGATCCTCGTAAGCTAGGGACTCGTGGTAACAAGCTTAGCACTCGGAAATTCTACCGAGGCAAACAATAACCACAATAAGCATACAACAAATGATCACTTACATAACAGCATAGTAATATGAAACACACCAAACAAACGAATCAAAAACCCAAAGGAAACTCAAAGAAATCCAACTCAAGGTTTTCCTACATCAAGCAACAACTAAAAGTAGTTTTACATAACAAAATTTTCTTAACATAACCTAAGCATGGGTTTTGTTACTTAACGAGAAAAGAATGCATTATGCAACTAGGAGCAAAAAGAATCACTTTAAAATCTATTATAAAACTCCTATTAGGCCTAATTCAAATTCTATTAAGAAAAATAAAATAAAAGTTTTATTTATTATAAATAAAAGTTCATGCTCTAAAGTTACAGAAACTAACCTAGAATAATCTATCACATATGAAAAATAAATTTATTTGCTAATTAAAACAATAGGAAAAGCAGTAACTAGTTAATTAATTAAGAATAACATGATTCTGACTAAAACTATTTTTATTAATCCTAAAATGCCCAAATAAATTCCTACGGTTAGGCAATGTCAAAACAAAGTTGGGACAAAAGAATCATTAAAAAATAATTTTCCTAACTCTTTTTATAGCAGATTTACTATTCTGTCTAAATCTAAAATAAAGCAATTTTAAATAATGTTAACATGGCTAATTATATTTTCTACAGAAACTATAAGAAATTTGCAAACCAACAAAAAAGAATCACTTAAAATATTAAGTAGATTAAAAGTTATGAATTTTTCAAATCTGAAACTATTCTGTTAAAACAGAAAACAAAAACAGGCTAATGGGCCTATTCAGCGCTTGACGTAATATAACTAAGCGGGCCTAGGGTTTAAGCGAATCGGCGGTCTAAATAAAAAAACCTAACTAAAATAAACGGAACTAACGGGACTGAACAGTTTTATTTAAATGAACATACCCCTTGAGAGGATCTAATCCTAATCGTTGAAAGCGAGATCGGACGGCGAGGTGGACTCGGTGACTCACCGAAGGTCGATGGCGGCTCGAGGCGGAGTGTTCAGCGTCTCCGGTGGTCGAGGCGGCAGCGGAGTGAATCGCTTGGTGCGGGCAGGCGAGGTCGGTTGGTGGAGTTGATGGGGACTCGGGGTGGCCAGGCGAGCTCGGGGTGGCTAATGGCGGCGCTCTCGGGCTCAGCGGGGCTTCTTGAGGAGGGAGGCGTCGGGTGAGGCGGGGAATGAGGTGAGGGTGGTTTATATAGAGGCATGGCTTGGGCGGGCAAGCCAGGCGAGGATCTGGCGAATCCGGATCCGGCGGGATCCCGTGGCAGCGGGCTGGTGGCGTGGGCGAGGAAGAGGAGGTGGGGCCCACTGTCGAGAGAGAGAGGAGTCGTCGGGTCGGTTGGCCGACCGGATGGAATTCAGCGAGGGAGTGGGACTGGCTCATTGGGCTGCTGGTTGGCGCTGGTTGGGCCGGCTCGGTGGGCCCTTTGGGTGTTGGCTGGGCAGTTGGCTGGCGGCGCCAGAGTTTTCTTTTTCTAATTTATTTTTGAAAATAAAAACAGAGAGGAAAATATATAATATATAAATATTTTATATAGGACATATATATATCAAAATGATCGGAGAATATTCCTATCATTTGAACATTTTCGAGGCAAAATCCAAACTTTATAAAAATTCATTTTTCAAAATTCAAATAAAACTCAAACTTGAATTCAAAACTTTTGGCAATATTTTCCTCTGATATTTTTGGAGTGTCATGTTTACTCCTCTCATACTTTTCTCAAGTATTTATCAGGCATAGTTTTTGAAATGATTTCCACTTGCCAAAATTTGAATTCAAATTCAAACTCCAAAACTTCAAATGCCACTCAAATTCAAACAACATGCATAGATGTAGCTATAATTGTAAAACATTCCAAATAGGAAATTTGGGATGTTACAACCGTGCCGTTGCTCATATATGTAACTCACAGCGGGAGCTGCGGAATAAGCGGAGGCTGGCGAAGGGCGAGGTGACGATCTTGGCGTCGGGAATGGTTCAAGGTCGATGTGATCGCCGTCGGCACGCTACCTCTACATTTACCTCGGGATTAGTTTTAAACCTCAATAATTGTTATTTAGTGCCAAGTTTGAGCATGAACATCGTATCGGGATCTCATTTAATCTGAGATGGCTACTCATTTAAATCCGAGAATAATGGTTGTTCTATTTATATGAGAGATATGTTTTATGGTCATGCTCCGATGGTCAATGGTTTATTCTTAATGAATCTCGAACATGATGTTACACATATTCATAGTGTGAATACCAAAAGATGTAAAGTTGATAACGATAGTCCCACATACTTGTGGCACTTGCCGCCTTGGTCACATTGGTGTCAAGCGCATGAAGAAGCTCCATCTTGATGGACTTTTAGAGTCTCTCGATTATGAATCATTTGACACATGCGAACCATGCCTTATGGGCAAAATGACCAAGATTCCGTTCTCGGAACAATGGAGCGAGCAACCAACTTATTGGAGATCATACATACCGATGTATGCGGTCCAATGGCGTTGAGGCTCATGGAGGATATCGTTATGTTCTCACTCTCATGATGACTTGAGTAGATATGGGCATGTCTACTTGATGAAACACAAGTCGAGACCTTTGAAAAGTTCAAGGAATTTGAATGAGGTAGAGAATCAACATGACCGAAAAATAAAGTTCTTCTGATCAGATCATGGAGGAGAATATTTAAGTCACGAATTTGGTACACACTTAAGGAAATGTGGAATCGTTTCACAACTCACGCCGCTGGAACACCTCAGCGTAGCGGTGTGTCCGAACATCGTAATCGCACTCTATTGGATATGGTGCGATCTATGATGTCTCTTACTGATTACCGCTATCATTTTGGGGATACGCTCTAGAGACAGCTACATTTACTTTAAATAGGGCACCGTCTAAATCCGTTGAGGCGACACCGTATGAATTATGGTTTGGGAAGAAACCTAAGCCGTCGTTTCTAAAAGTTTGGGGATGCGATGCTTATGTCAAGAAACTTCAACTGAAAAGCTCGAACCCAAGTCGGAAAAATGCGTCTTCATAGGATACCCTAAAGGAAACCATTGGGTATACCTTCTACCTTAGATCCTAAGGCAAGATCTTTGTTGCCAAAACGGATCCTTTACGGAAAAGAGTTTCTCTCGAAAGGAGTAAGTGGGAGGAAAGTAGAACTCGATGAAGTACTACCTCTTGAACGGAAAGTAGTGCAGCTCAGGAAAATGTTCTGTGGTGCCTACACCGGCGAAGAGGAAATTAATGATGATGATCAAGGTACTTGGATCAAGTTGCTACTTGAACCGTGAGGTCCACAAGGACACGTTCGACACCGAGAATGGTATGGCAACCTGTCACGGAAATCATGTTGTTGAACAACGGTGAACCTTGAACTATGAAGAAGCGATGGCGGGCCCAGATTCCAACAAATGGCTTGAAGCCATGCAATCCGAGATAGGATCCATGTATGAAAACAAAGTATGGACTTTGACAGACTTGCCCGATGATCGGCGAGCGATAGAAAACAAATGGATCTTTAAGAAGAAGACGGACGCGGATGGTAATGTTACCATCTATAAATCTCGACTTGTCGCTAAAGGTTTTTGGCAAGTTCAAGGGGTTGACTACGATGAGACTTTCTCTCCCGTAGCAAAGCTGAAGTCCGTCCGAATCATGTTAGCAATTTCCGCATACTATGATTATGAGATATGGCAAATGGACGTCAAAACGGCATTCCTTAACGGCTATCTTAAGGAAGAACTGTATATGATGCAGCGGAAGGTTTTTCGACCCTAAGAATGCTAACAAGGTATGCAAGCTCCAGCGATCCATTTATGGGCGGTGCAAGCATCTCGGAGTTGGAACATTCGCTTTGATGAGATGATCAAAGCGTTTGGGTTTATCTGAGACTTATGGAGAAGCTGCGTTTACAAGAAAGTGAGTGGGAGCTCTGTAGCATTTCTCATATTATATGTAGATGACATACTTTTGATGGGAAATGATATAGAACTTTTGGACAGCATTAAGGCCTACTTGAATAAGAGTTTTTCAATGAAGGACCTTGGAGAAGCTGCTTATATATTAGGCACCAAGATCTATAGAGATAGATCGTCGCCTCATAGGTCTTTCACAAAGCACATACCTTGAAAAGATATTGAAGAAGTTCAAAATGGATCAGTCCAAGAAAGGGTTCTTGCTTGTATTACAAGGTGTGAAATTGAGCTCGGCTCAATGCCCGACCACGGCAGAAGATAAAGAAGAGATGAGTGTCATCCCTATGCCTCAGCCATAAGATCTATTATGTATACCATGTTGTGTACGGACTGATGTAAACCTTGCCGTAAGTTTGGTAGGAAGGTACCAAAGTAATCCCGCAAGGAACAACTGGACAACGGTCAAGAATATCTGAAGTACACGAAAAGGACTAAGGACATGTTTCTCGTTTATGGAGGTGACGAAGAGCTCGTCGTAAAGGGTTACGTCGGCGCTAGCTTCGACATAGATCTGGATGACTCTAAGTCACAAACCGGATCGTGTACATGTTGAATGGTGGAGCGATGGCTGGTGCGGCTGCAAGCGAGCGTCGTGGCGGGATCTACATGTGAGCGGAGTACATGGCAGCCTCGGAGGCAGCGCATGAAGCAATTTGGGTGAAGGAGTTCATCACCGACCTAGGAGTCATACCCAATGCGTCGGGGCTGATCAAACTCTTCTGTGACAACCTTTGGAGCTATTGCACTTGCCAAGAAGACCGGGCACATCAAGCGCCGCTTCAACTCCATTCGTGAAAATGTTCAAGATGGAGCATACGGATCTGAATGTCGCAGATCCGTTGACTAAACTCTCTTCCATGAGCAAAACATGATCAACACTAGAACTCTATGGGTGTTCAATTCATCACAATGTAACTAGATTATTGACTCTAGTGCAAGTGGAAGAGTGTTGCAAATATGCCCTAGAGGCAATAATAAAAGGATTATTATTATATTTCCTTGTTCGTGATAATTGTCTTTTATTCATGCTATAATTGTATTATCTAGAAATCGTAATACTGCGTGTGAATACATAGACTACAACATGTCCCTAGTAAGCCTCTAGTTGACTAGCCCGTTGATCAATAGATAGTCATGGTTTCGACTATGGACATTGGATGTCATTGATAACGGGATCACATCATTAGGAGAATGGTGTGATGGACAATACCAATCCTAAGCATAGCACAAGATCGTGTAGTTCGTTTTGCTAGAGCTTTTCCAATGTCAAGTATCTTTTCCTTCGACCATGAGATCGTGTAACTCCCGGATACCGTAGGAGTGCTTTGGGTGTACCAAGCGTCGAGCGTAAGCTGGGTGACTATAAAGGTGCACTACAGGTATCTCCGAAAGTGTCATTGGGTTGACACGGATTGAGGCTGGGATTTGTCACTCCGTATTACGAAGAGGTGTCCTTGGGCCCTTTCGGTAATGCATCATCATGATGAGCTCGAGTGACCAAGTGTTTGGTCACGGGATCATGCATTCTGATGCGAGTAAAGTGACTTGCGTGCGAGATTGAGCGAGGTATTGGGATACCGACGATCGAATCTCGGGCAAATAACTATACCGATTGTGAAGGGAATTGTATCTGGGGTTGCTTGAATCCTCGACATCATGGTTCATCCGATGAGATCATCGAGGAGCATGTAGGAGCCAACATGGGTATCCAGATCCGCTGTTGGTTATTGACGGAGAGCCGTCTCGGTCATGTCTACATGTCTCCGAACCCGTAGGGTCTACACATAAGGTTCGGTGGCGCTAGGGTTGTATGAATATGAGTATGCAGCAAACCGAAAGTTGTTGAGTCCGGATGAGATCCGGACGTCACGAGGAGTTCGAATGGTCGGAGGTAAAGAATTATATATGGGAAGTCGAGTTTGACCATCGGAAAAGTTTGGGGTCCACGGTATTGTCTGGGACCACCGGAAAGGTCCCGAGGTCCACGGGTGGGGCCACCTATCCGGAGGGCCCCATGGGCTGAAGTGGGAGGAACCAGCCTGGTGGGCTGGTGCGCCCCCAGGCCCCTCTGCGCCTAGGGTTGGGAACCCTAGGGGAGGCGCCCACTTGCCTTGGGGCACTCCACCCCCTTGGCTGCCACCCCCTAGGAGATCCCATCTCCTGGGGCACCCACCAGGGACCCTATATATAGAGGGGGAGGGAGGGCAGCCGCACCTTGTGCTTGGCGCCTCCCTTCCCCTTGCTACACCTCCTCCTCCCGTAGTCGCTTGGCGAAGCCCTGGGAACTTCTGCTGCATCCACCACCACGCCGTCGTCTCTTGGATCTTCATCAACCTCTCCCTCCTCCTTGCTGGATCAAGGCGTGGGAGATGTCATCCGCTCCGTCACGTGTGTTGAGCGGAGGTGCTGTCCGTTCGGCACTTGGTCATCGGTGATTTGGATCACGGCGAGTCGACTCCTCAACCCGTTCACTTGAGCGCTTCCGCTCGGGATCTACAATTGTATGTAGATGCACTCCTATCACTCGTTGCTCGATGAACTCATAGATGGATCTTGGTGAAACCGTAGGAAATTTTTTGTTTTCTGCAACGTTCCCCAACAGCATCCACCACGGAGGGCTTCTACATCAACACCATAGCCTCTCCGATGAAGTGTGAGTAGTTTACCTTAGACCTTCGGGTCCATAGTTAGTAGCTAGATGGCTTGTTCTCTCTTTTTGGATCTCAATACAATGTTCTCCCCCTCTCTCGTGGAGATCTATTCGGTGTAATCTTCTTTTTGCGGTGTGCTTGTTGAGACTGATGAATTGTGGGTTTATGATCAAGATTTTCTATGAACAATATTTGAATTTTATCTGAATTCTTTTATGTATGATTGTTTATCTTTGCAAGTCTCTTCGAATTATCAGTTTGGTTTGGCCTACTAGATTGGTTTTTCTTGCAATGGGAGAAGTGCTTAGCTTTGGGTTCAATCTTGCGGTGTCCTTTCCCAGTGACACTAGCGGCAGCAAGGCACGTATTGTATTGTTGCCATCGAGGATAACAAGAGGTTTTTTTTAATCATTTTGCATGAATTTATCCCTCTACATCATGTCATCTTGCTTAAGGCGTTACTCTGTTTTCTTTAACTTAATACTCTAGATGCATCTTTGGATAGCGGTCGATGAGTGGAGTAATAGTAGTAGATGCGAGGGAGGAGTCGGTCTACTGTCTCGGACGTGATGCCTATATACATGATCATACCTAGATATTCTCATAACTATGCTCAATTCATCAATTGCTCAACGATAATCCGTTCACCCACCGTAAAATACTTATGCTCTTGAGAGAAGCCACTAGTGAAACCTATGGCCCCGGGTCTATCTCCATCATATTAATCTTCCATCACTTTATTTATTGCCTTTGCTTTTACTTTTCTTTTATTTTACTTTGCATCTTTATCATAAAAATACCAAAATATTATATCATCTCTATCGGATCCCACTCTCGTAAGTGACCGTGAAGGATTGACAACCCCTAATCGCGTTGGTTGCGAGGTTATTTGCTTTGTGTAGGTATGAGGGACTCATGGCGTAGCCTCCTCTTTGGATTGATACCTTGGTTCTTAAAAGCAGAGGAAATACTTACGCTACTTTGCTGCATCATCCTTTCCTCTTCAAGGAAATCCAGCGATGCTCAAGAGGTAGCAAGAAGAATTTCTGGCGCATTTGTTGCCGGGAGTCTCATAAAAGTCAACATACCAAGTACCCATCACAATCCCTTATCTCCGCATTACATTACTTGCCATTTGCCTCTCGTTTTCCTCTCCCCCATTTCACCCTTGCCGTTTTATTCGCCCTCTTTTTTCCGTTTGCCTCTTTTTCGCTTGCTTTTTGTTTGCTGGTGTGTTGGATTGCTAGTTTGTCGCGATGGCTCAAGATAATACCAAATTGTGTGACTTTACCAATACCAACAATAATGATTTCCTTAGCACTCGGATTGCTCCTCTTACCAATACTAAATCTTGTGAAATCAATGCTGCTTTGTTGAATCTTGTCATGAAAGATCAATTTGCGGTCTTCCTAGTGAAGATGCGCTACTCATCTAAATAGCCGTTGATTTGTGTGATATGCAAAAGAAGAAAGATGTTGATAATGATATTGTTAAATTGAAGCTATTTCCTTTTTAAGCTTATAGATCGTGCTAAAGCTTGGTTTTCGTCTTTGCCTAAAAATTGTATTGATTCATGGAATAAGTGCAAAGGCGCTTTTATCTCTAAGTATTTCCTCCGCTAAGATCATCTCTCTTAGAAGCGATATTATGAATTTTAAGCAACTTGATCATGAACATGTTTCACAAGCTTGGGAGAGGATGAAATTAATGATACGTAATTATCGTACTCATGGTTTGAATTTGTGGATGATTATACAAAAATTTATGCGGATTGAATTTTGCTTCTAGAAACCTTTTAGATTCGGCGCGGAGGCACTTTTATGGAAATCACTTTAGGAGAAGCTACTAAACTCCTAGATAGTATTATGGTTAATTATTCTCAATGGCACCTTTGAAAGATCTACTAATAAAAAAGTGCATGCGACAGAAGAAATCAATGTTTTGAGTGGAAAGATGGATGAACTTATGAAATTATTTGCTACTAAGAGTGTTTCTTTGATCCTAATGACATTCCTTTGTCTACTTTGATTGAGAATAATAATGAATCTATGGATGTGAATTTTGTTGGTAGGAATAATTTTGGTAACAGCGTGTATAGAGGAAACTTTAATCCTAGGCCTTATCCTAGTAATTCCTCTAATAATTATGGAAATTCCTACAACAACTCTTATGGAAACTTTAAGATGCCCTCTGAATTTGAGACTAGTGTTAAAGAGTTTATGAATTCACAAAATAATTTTAATGCTTTGCTTGAAGAGAAATTGCTTAAAGTTGATGAATTGGCTAGGAACGTTGATAAAATTCCTCTTGATATTGATTCTTTAAAGTTATGATCTGTTCCTCCTAAGCATGATATCAATGAGTCTCTCGAATCCATGAGAATTTCCATTGATGAGTGCAAAGAAAGAACCGCTAGGATGCGTGCTATGAAAGATGCCTTTATTAAAGCGTGTTCTTCTAGTTCCTATGAAAATAAAGATGAAGATCTAAAAGTTATTGATGTGTCCCTATTAAATCTTTGTTTTGCAATACGAATCTTGATAATGATGGGACTGAATATGATCCACCCTTACCTAGAAGGCGTTCCAACAATTCGGAGTTTTTAGATCTTGATGCTAAAATTGATAAAAGTGGGATTAAAGAAATCAAAACCCTAGATGTTGCTAAACCCTCTATTTTGGATTTCAAGGAATTTAATTACGAAAGTTTCTCTTTGATTGATTGTATTTCCTTGTTACAATCCGTGCTAAATTCTCCTCACGCTTATAGTCAAAATAAAGCGTTTACTAAACATATCGTTGATGCCTAGATGCAATCTTATGAAGAAAAACTTGAGTTGGAAGTTTCTATCCCTAGAAAACTTTATGATGAGTGGGAACCAACTATTAAAATTAAGATTAAGGATCATGAATTTAATGCTTTATGTGATTTGGGTGCGAGTGTTTCCACTATTCCCATAACTTTGTGCGATTTGGTAGATTTCCGCGATTTTGATGATTGCTCTCTAAACTTGCACCTTGCAGATTCCACGATTAATAAACCTATGGGAAGAATTAATGATGTTCTTATTGTTGCAAATAGGAATTATGTGCCCGTAGATTTTATCGTTCTTGATAGAGATTGCAATCCTTCATGTCCTATTATTCTTGGTAGACCTTTTCTTAGAACGATTGGTGCAATTATTGATATGAAGGAAGGGAATATTAGATTCAATTTCCATTAAAGAAAGGCATGGAACACTTCCCTAGGAAGAAAATAAAATTACCATATGAATCTATCATGATAGCCACTTATGGATTGCCTACCAAAGATGGCAAAACCTAGATCTATCCTTGCTTTTATGCCTAGCTAGGGCGTTAAGCGATAGCGCTTGTTGGAAGGCAACCCAATTTTATTTTAGTTTTTTGCTTTTGCTTCTGTTTAGGAATAGATCTTAGATCTAGCCTCTGGTTAGATGTGTTTTATGCTTTAATTAGTGTTTGTGCCAAGTTAAACCTATAGGATCTTCTTGGATGATAGTTATTTGATCTTGCTGTAATTTCCAGAAACTTTCTGTTCACGAAAACAATTGTTAAAAATCACCAGAACGTGATAAAATAGTGATTTCAATTGCTGCTGATCAATAAACAAATTAACTAGGTCGTCCTATTTTGGCTGAATTTTGGAGTTCCATAAGTTTGCGTTAGTTACAGACTACTACATACTGTTCTGTTTTGACAGATTCTGTTTTTCGTGTGTTGTTTGCTTATTTTGATGAATCTATGGCTAGTAAAATAGTTTATAAACCATAGAAGTTGGAATACATTAGGTTTAACACCAATATAAATAAAGAATGAGTTCATTACAGTACCTTGAAGTGGCCTTTTGTTTTCTTTAGATTAGCAGACTCACGAGATTTCTGTTGAGTTTTGTGTTGTGAAGTTTTCAAGTTTTGGGTGAAATCTTTTGATGGATTACAGAACAAGGAGTGGCAAGAGAAAAGCTTGGGGATTCCCATGGCACCCCAAGATAATCTAGGGACACCAAAATTCAAAGCTTGGAGCTATATCTTGTATGATTTGAGTCTTTGTTTTTAGTTTACCACAATCATCCTTGCTGTACACACCTTTTGAGAGAGCCATACATGATTTGGAAATTATTAGAATAATCTTTGTGCTTCACTTATATCTTTTGAGTTATATAGTTTTGCTCTAGTACTTCACTTATATCTTTTAGAGCACGGTGGTAGATTTGTTTTAAAGAAACTATTGATCTCTCATGCTTCACTTAGATTATTTTGAGAGTCTTAAATAGCATGGTAATTTGCTTAAATAATCCTAATATGCTTGGTATTCAAGATTTGTAGAACTTTCTTATGAGTGTGTTGAATACTATGAGAAGTTTGATGCTTGATAATTGTTTTGAGATATGAGGATGGTGATATTAGAGTCATGCTAGTTGAGTAGTTGTGAATTTGAGAAATACTTGTGTTAAAGTTTGTGATTCCCGTAGCATGCGTATGGTGAACCGTTATGTGATGAAGTCGGACATGATTTATTTATTGATTGTCTTCCTTATGAGTGGCGGTCGGGGACGAGCGATGTTCTTTTCCTACCAATCTATCCCCTAGGAGCATCGCGTAATACTTTGCTTTGATAACTTGTAGATTTTTGCAATAAGTATATGAGTTCTTTATGACTAATGTTGAGTCCATGGATTATCGCACTTTTCTTCCTTCCACCATTGCTAGCCTCTCTTATACCGCGCACTTTTTGCGGTATCATACACCACCATATACCTTCCTCAAAACAGCCACCATACCTACCTATCATGGCATTTACATAGCCATTCTGAGATATATTGCCATGCAAGTTTCCACCGTTCCGTATATTATGACACACTCCATCATTGTCATATTGCTTAGCATGATCATGTAGTTGACATCGTATTTGTGGCAAAGCCACCATTCATAATTCTTTCATACATGTCACTCTTAATTCATTGCATATCCCGGTACACCGCCGGAGGCATTCATATAGAGTCATATTTTGTTCTAAGTATCGAGTTGTAATTGTTGAGTTGTAAGAAAATAAAAGTGTGATGATCATCATTTTTAGAGCATTGTCCCAAGTGAGGAAAGGATGATGGAGACTATGATTCCCCCACAAGTCGGGATGAGACTCCGGACGAAAAAAAAGAGGCCATAAAAAAAGGCCCAAATAAAAAAATGAGAGAAAAAGAGAGAAGGGACAATGTTACTATCCTTTTACCACACTTGTGCTTCAAAGTAGCACCATGATCTTGATCATAGAGAGTCTCTCATTTGTCACTTTCATATACTAGTGGGAATTTTCATTATAGAACTTGGCTTGTATATTCCAATGATGGGCTTCCTCAAAATGCCCTAGGTCTTCGTGGTGGCGAGTTGGATGCACACCCACTTAGTTTCTTTTGTTGAGCTTTCATATACTTATAGCTCTAGTGCATCTGTTGCATGGCAATCCCTACTCACTCACATTGATATCTATTGATGGGCATCTCCATAGCCTGTTGATCGCCTAGTTGACGTGAGACTATCTTCTCCTTTTGTCTTCTCCACAACCACCCTTCTATTCCACATATAGTGCTATATCCATGGCTCACGCTCATGTATTGCGTGAAGATTGAAAAAGTTTTGAGAATGTCAAAAGTATGAAACAATTGCTTGGCTTGTCATCGGGGTTGTGTATGATTTAAATACTTTGTGTGGTGAAGATAGAGCATAGCCAGACTATATGATTTTGTAGGGATAACTTTCCTTGGCCATGTTATTTTGAGAAGACATGATTGCTTAGTTAGTATGCTTGAAGTATTATTATTTGTATGTCAATATGAACTTTTGTCTTGAATCTTTCGGATCTGAATATTCATACCACAATTAAGAAGAATTACATTGAAATTATGCCAAGTAGCACTCCGCATCAAAAATACTTTTTTATCATTTACCTACTCGAGGACGAGCAGGAATTAAGCTTGGGGATGCCTGATACGCCTCCAACGTATCTATAATTTTTGATTGCTCCATGCTATATTATCTACTATTTTGGACATTATTGGGCTTTATTATCCACTTTTATATTATTTTGGGACTAACCTATTAACTAGAGGCCCAGCCGAAATTGCTGTTTTTTGCCTATTTGAGTTTTGAAGAAAGCGGAATATCAAGCGGAGTCCAAACGGAATGAAACCTTCGGGAACGTGATTTTCTCACCGAACGTGATCCAGGAGACTTGGACCCTAAGTCAAGGAAGCTTCGAGGAGAGCACGAGGTAGGGGGCGCGCCCACCCCCCCAGGGCGCGCCCTACACCCTTGTGGGCCCCACGTTGCTCCACCGACGTACTTCTTCCTCCTATATATACCTACATACCCCCAAACGGTCAGATCGGAGCAAAAAACCTAATTCCACCGCCGCAACCTTCTGTACCCATGAGATCCACCTTGGGGCCTGTTCCGGAGCTCCGCCGGAGGGGGCATCCACCACGGAGGGCTTCTACATCAACACCATAGCCTCTCCGATGAAGTGTGAGTAGTTTACCTAAGACCTTCGGGTCCATAGTTAGTAGCTAGATGGCTTGTTCTCTCTTTTTGGATCTCAATACAATGTTCTCCCCTCTCTCGTGGAGATCTATTCGATGTAATCTTGTTTTTGCGGTGTGTTTGTTGAGATCGATGAATTGCGGGTTTATGATCAAGATTATCTATGAACAATATTTGAATCTTCTCTGAATTCTTTTATGTATGATTGGTTATCTTTGCAAGTCTCTTCGAATTATCAGTTTGGTTTGGCCTACTAGATTGGTTTTTCTTGCAATGGGAGAAGTGCTTAGCTTTGGGTTCAATCTTGTGGTGTACTTTCCCAGTGACAGTAGGGGTTGCAAGGCACATATTGTATTGTTGCCATCGAGGATAACAAGATGGGGTTTTTATCATATTGTATGAATTTATCCCTCTACATCATGTCATCTTGCTTAAGGCGTTACTCTGTTTTCTTTAACTTAATACTCTAGATGCATGCTGGATAGCGGTATATGAGTGGAGTAATAGTAGTAGATGTAGGCAGGAGTCAGTCTACTTGTCTCGGACGTGATGCCTATATACATGATCATACATAGATATTCTCATAACTATGCTCAATTCTGTCAATTGCTCAACAGTAATTCGTTCACCCACCGTAAAATACTTATGCTCTTGAGAGAAGCCACTAGTGAAACCTATGGCCCTCGGGTCTATCTCCATCATAATAATCTTCCATCACTTTATTTATTGCCTTTGCTTTTACTTTTCTTTTATTTTACTTTGCATCTTTATCATAAAAATACCAAAAATATTATCTATCATCTCTATCAGATCTCACTCTCGTAAGTGACCGTGAAGGGATTGACAACCCCTAATCGCGTTGGTTGCGAGGAGTTATTCTTTGTGTAGGTACGAGGGACTCGCGCGTAGCCTCCTACTGGATTGATACCTTGGTTCTCAAAAACAGAGGGAAATACTTACGCTACTTTGCTGCATCATCCTTTACTCTTCAAGGAAATCCAACGCAGTGCTCAAGAGGTAGCAATAATAATAGTGTACGTGCATTGGACTAAGCTGGAATCTGCGAGCATTCAATAAACAGGAGAAGACAAGGCAATACGGGCTCTTGGTTAAATCAACAATAATGCATATAAGAGCCACTTCAACAATTTCATCATGCTCTTCTCCTATCGACCCCCAAAGGAAAGAAAAGAAATAAAAACTATTTACACGGAAAAGCTCCCAACAAGCAAAAGAAGAACAGGAAATCTTTTTGGGTTTTCTTTTAATTATTACTACTATAGCAAGAAAGTAAACTAGCTAAAAGCTACAGCTAATTTTTTGGTTTTCTTAAGATTTTTCAAACACAAAAGAAGAAAGCATAAAAAGGAAAATAAACTAGCATGGATATTACAGTGAAAAAGTATGAGCACCGACAACTAGCAATGAGTGTGTAAACATAAATGTAATGTCGGTGAGAAATCATACTCCCCAAGCTTAGGCTTTTGGCCTAAGTTGGTCTATTGCCACGGCTGGCCTGGCGGATATCCATAGTCATAATTGGGGTCGTACTGTGAAGAAGCCTCGGATTGCCACTGGTTGGCAATCGCCTCCGGATCCCACTGGTAGTTAGACTGTCATGGAGGATCAAATTGTGGTTCGGCTCTGGCTCTGTAGGGTTCCGGTAAGCGTGGATGGTCGTCAGCAGAACGAGATACTGGCCTGCAGATAAATCAAACAAGGAAGGAGCAGGCAAGGTAATAGTCTCAGTGTGATTCTTATCAAATAACAGTTTGTATTTAAGCGCCCTTTCCCTATTCTTAACAATAAAATCATGTGCTACCAAACTCTTATAATCTAGATAAACAGAAGGCAGCAGTTTTCTTCTTTCTCATAGTGCCTAATGGTATGTTATAGTATGCAGCGGTAGCGAGGCGAAGATGCCTCCCAAGATGGGGCCCTTAGTACGGTTAAGATTTAACCGCTTTGGAACAATAGCGCCCATACTAAATGTGTCATCACGAAATAAGGCATGGCACAAAATAATAATATCAGGGACACTCAGGTTTCCACAGTTTCCGCGACCAATTAAGCACCTACTAGCAAATATAGCAAAGTAACGTAGAACAGGAAAGTGTATGCTAGTGATTCGTGCGTCGGAAACCTTCCTCGTTTCCCCTACAACAATTGTATCAATAAACCCCTCCACATCGTTACGATGTGGTTCCTCTGTGAAATCCGGAAAAGGTAACTTGCAAACCTGACAGAATTCATGAAGGGTCATCTCCTTATACTCATCATGTAAATGAAAATCCACCGTAGGTGGTGACCTCCTAGAATGGAAATGAAAATTTTGCACAAAGGTATTAGTGAGTAAGAATCTTTGTTAGCGTTGGTCGCGGAGGAAGTCGGTGAGGCCCGCATTCTCAGCCAACTCATAAAAATCATCATAAATCCCGGCTGCTCTCAGAAATCATCACAAGGTCATTCACAAGCCCGCACTTGAGCGTCCCTTGGTGGTTCATCGTTGGCATCGTGCATTGCGAGCCTAGGTCCTTGCTTCCTTGAAGGACCACCTTGGTACATTTTCCTAAACATATTTCTTCCTCTGAAAAATTTCTGAAAATTTTAGTAACTTCAAATAAAAGTGAACCAAACTCAACAAAATTGATAGCAACTACCCCCGCAAGTGCCTAGAGACTATAACATGCATTACAACTACTTGGAACCATATAAATTTGACATGCAAGCTCAAGAACATGGTCACCTAGGCAGCACAAATTTGCAATGAATAAAGCACTAGAACAAACACTAATTGGACCACTGGAGGAGTCACATACCAAGGAACAACCCCCCAAAGCACTTTTGTGAGAGGTGCTTTGAGCAAGGAGATCGAAAATCGCAGCCACATGAGCTAGAACTCGTGCTTGAGCTGGTTGGTGATTTTTTTGGGAGGAAGAAGGAGTGTGTGGGTGCAGGAATAAGTGGAGGGGAGCCACCGTGGGCCCACGAGGCAGGGGGCGCGCCCAGGGGGGTGGGCGAGCCACGGACCTCGTGGCAGTGCTTGCTCCCCTGCTGTGTTCTCAGTGCCAGATATTCTCAAATATTCCAGAAAAAATCATATTTCAATTTCGGGGCATTTGGAGAACTTTTATTTTCAGGCTATTTTTTATTGCACGGATAATTCAGAAATCAGACAGAAAATACTATTTTTGCTTTATTTCAACTAAATAACAGAAAGTAAAAGGAGGGTACAGAAGGTTGTGCTTTCTAACTTCATCCATCTCATGCTCATCAAAAGGAATCCACTAACAAGGTTGATCAAGTCTTGTTAACAAACTCATTCCGACTAACATGGAACCGGAGAAATTTCGAATAACACTATGTTACCTCAATGGGGACATGCACATCCCCAATAATAAGAATATCATATTTCTTCTTGACAGTAGGTAGAGGAAATTCAAAACCTCCAAAAATAATCGATGGAAATTTTCCAATAGAGTTGATACTGTGGACTTGAGGTTGTTTCCTCGGAAAGTGTACCGTATGCTCATTGCCCTTAACATGAAAAGTGACATTGCCTTTGTTGCAATCAATAACAGCCCCTGCAGTATTCAAAAAGGGTCTTCCAAGAATAATAGACATACTATCGTCCTAGGGAATATCAATAATAACAAAGTCTGTTAAAATAGTAACGTTTGCAACCACAACAGGCACATCCTCACAAATACCGACATGTATGGCAGTTGATTTATCATCCATTTGCAAAGATATTTCAGTAGGTGTCAACTTATTCAAGTCAAGTCTACGATATAAGGAGAGAGGCATAACACTAACACCGGCTCCAAGATCACATAAAGCAGTTTTAACATAGTTTGTTTTAATGGAGCATGGTATAGTGGGTACTCCTGGATCTCCTAACTTCTTTAGTATTCCACCCTGAAAATTATAATTAGCAAGCATGGTGGAAATTTCAGCTTCTGGTATCTTTCTATTATTAGTAACAATATCTTTCATATACTTAGCATGAGGATCCATTTTGAGCATATCAGTCAAACGCATACGCAAAAAGATAGGTCTAATCGTTTCAGCAAAGCGCTCAAAATCCTCATCATCCTTTTTCTTGGATGGTTTGGGAGGAAAAGGCATGGGTTTCTGAACCCATGGTTCCCTTTCTTTACCGTGCTTCCTAGCAACAAAGTCTCTCTTATCATAACGTTGATTCTTTGATTGTGGGTTATCAAGATCAACAGCAGGTTTAACTTCTACATCATTATCATTGCTAGGTTGAGCATCAACATGAACATCATCATTAACATTATCACTAGTTTGATGTTCATTACCAGATTGTGTTTCAGCATCAGAAATAGAAATATCATATGGGATTCTCAGGTGTGTCTACAACAGGTTCACTAGAAGCATGCAAAGTCCTATCATTTTCTTTTCTTCTTCTTAGAAGGACTAGGTGCATCAACATTATTTCTCTCGAGAATCCTGCTCAATTCTCTTAGGGTGGCCTTGGGATACATAGGTTCTGAGCCATTTTACCAGTTCTAGTAGCCACTCTAACATAAAATCATTATTATTACTATTTAATTCATTGAGCAAATCATTACGAGCTTTAAGTACTTGTTCTACTTGAGTGGTAACCATAGAAGCATGTTTACTAATGAGTTTAAGTTCACCTTTAACTCTAGACATATAATCACTCAAGTGTTCAATCATATAAAATTGTGTTTTAATTCTCTACCAAAATAAGCATTGAAGTCTTCTTGCTTAACCATAAAATTATCAAACTCATCTAAGCATTGGCTAGCAAATTTCGTGGGAGGGATTTCAGCTTTATCATATCTATAGAGAGAATTTACCTTTACTACCTGTGTCGGGTTATCAGGACAATGTATTTCTTCAATAGGTGATGAATTAAGACCATATATTTCTTCAACAGGAGGTAAATTCTTAACATCTTCAGCTTTTATACCTTTTTCTTTTATAGATTTCTTTGCCTCTTGCATATCTTCAGGACTGAGAAATAGAACACCCCTTTTCTTCGAAGTTGGCTTAGGAGTTGGTTCAGGAAGTGTCCAATTATTTTCATTTGTCAACATATTATTCAATAGAATTTCAGCTTCATCTGGTGTTCTTTCCCTGAAAACAGAACCAGCACAACTATCCAGGTGGTCTCTTGAAGCATCAATTAGTCCATTATAAAAGATATCAAGTATTTCATTTTTCTTAAGAGGATGATCAGGCAAAGCATTAAGTAATTGGAGAAGTGTAGGACCTTGAAGTATGTCTAGAGGGGGGTGTGATTAGACTACTTAACCAATTAATAACTTAACCTTTTCCCAATTGTAGAGTTGGCAGATTTTAGCTATCTTTAAGCAAGTCAAGCAATCTTCACGCAATTCAAGCAAGCATGCAAAGAGTATATAGGCAGCGGAAAATAAAGCATGCAACTTGCAAGAATGTAAAGGGAAGGGTTTGGAGGATTCAAAGCGCAATTGGAACACAGATGTTTTTGTCGTGGTTCCGATAGGTGGTGCTATCGTACATCACGTTGATGGAGACTTCAACCCACGAAGGGTAGCAGTTCTTGTGAGTCCACGGAGGGCTCCACCCACGAAGGGTCCATGAAGAAGCAACCTTGTCTATCCCACCATGGTCGTCGCTCACGAAGGACTTGCCTCACTAGTGGTAGATCTTCACGAAGTAGGCGATCTCCTTGCCCTTATAAACTCCTTGGTTCAACTCCACAATCTTGTCGGAGGCTCCCAAGTGACACCTAGCCAATCTAGGAGACACCACTCTCCAAGAAGTAACAAATGGTTTGTTGATGATGAACTCCTTGCTCTTGTGCTTCAAGTGATAGTCTCCCCAACACTCAACTCTCTCTCATAGGATTTGGATCTGGTGGAAAGAAGATTTGAGTGGAAAGCAACTTGGAGAAGGCTAGAGATCAAGATTCATATGGTTGGAATGGAATATCTTGGCCTCAACACATGAGTAGGTGGTTCTCTCTCAGAACTGGTAAGTTGGAAGTGTAGGTTTGTTCTGATGGTTGTCTCCACGAATGAAGAGGAGGTGGGGGGGGTATATATAGCCTCCACACAAAATCTAACCGTTACACACAATTTACCAAACTCGGTGGGACCGAATCATCAAACTCGGTCGGACCGATTTAGTAAACCTAGTGACCGTTAGGGTTTTCGGTGGGACTGACATGCAACTCGGTACGACCGATATGGTTAGGGTTAGGGCATAACGTAATCTCGGTGAGACTGATTACACAAACTCGGTGAGACCGAATTTGGTAATTAGCTAACCAGAGAGTTGTTCAGGTAAACTCGGTGGGACCGATTCACTCTTTTGTGAGACCAAAAAGTTACGAAAGGGAAACAGAGAGTTTACATTGCAATCTCGGTGGGACCGATCGCTCACTTCGGTTAGACCGAAACGTTATGAAGGGAAACCGAGAGATTACAATCCCATCTCGGTGAGACCGAGATCCCTATCGGTGAGACCCATTTGCCTAGGGTTTGTGGCAATGGCTATGACAATTGAACTCGGTGGCGCCGGATAGAAAAATCGGTAGGGCCGAGTTTGACTTTAGGTTTAGGTCATATGTGGATGTGAGAAAGTAGTGGAGGGTTTTGGAGCATATCACTAAGCACATGAAGCAAGAGGCTCATTAAGCAACACCTCATCCCTCCTTGATAGTATTGGCTTTTCCTATAGACTCAATGTGATCTTGGATCACGAAAATGTAAAATGTAGAGTCTTGAGCTTTTGAGCTTGAGCCAATCCTTTGTCCTTGATATTTTGAGGATCCACTTTCATCATCCATGCCATGCCATTCATTGAGCTTTCTGAAATATTTGTCTTGGAATAGCATTAGCTCAATGAGCTACATGTTGTTATGAATTACCAAAACCACCTAGGGATAGTTGCATTTTCAATCTCCCCCTTTTTGGTAATTGATGACAACATATAGATCAAAGCTTCGACAAATGATAGTAAAATTAAAAAAAAACATCGTCGCTTTGAGAAGTATGTGATAAGCAAGAGCTCCGCCTAAATTTGTGCATATTAAGATTTGCTTTGGACTGCAAATGCACAAGGAATTGGGCTCATGGGTTCCTCTTCCATGTCACATACATCTTGGTGGAGCGCTCAAAATAATAATGATTGAATACATGCACTCATCACCAAGCACAGTGAGTGATCATATAAGGATAAGTAAGATAATATCATAACAAGCATAAGTGTAGCTTATGATCAAACACATGATCATCAATGTCTCACAGGTAATTGCATAGTATCTCAAGCAATCAAAGCAAACGAAGTTCAACCAAGAAGACAAGAGAGAACAAAAGCAAATCTCTCTCTCTCTCAAAGCCTATGATCTATACATTTTTCTCCCCCTTTGGCAACAAGTTACCAAAAAGTTCCTAGAAAATGCATAGGACTATATCGTCTCTCAGGCTTGGTCTTCTGGTAGTGGAGTAGATAGAACTCCAAGGACGAAGGCATCAGTAGATGTGGAAGGAGCTAAAGGAGTTGGTGCTGAAGCTGGTTGCGCTGGATCTGTAGCTGGAGCTGATGAAGTGACTCTGGTGACTGGCTCTGCAGCTGATCTCTGAGCTCGAGGGACTCTGGCAAATGCATTAGTTGTTGTCCTACCCTTCCTCTCCTGCATGTCATCCTGTAGCTGCTCCACAGCTGACTGAATCTCAGTTACTTTGACATCAAGATCATAGAATTTTTGTTCCATGATTCTTTCCAGGCTCTCCTGGTTTTGAGTTAGGGTGGCCCACCCCTTCTCAATCCGCAGAGTTGATGCTATCAAGTAACCAAGCTGCTCCTGCTTGTACTTCAGAAAGTAATCAGATGCCTCTGATTGAGTTGGCATCTTGGCAGCCTTCTCTTTCCTTGCCTTTTCCTTCTTCTCTTGGGCTTGTACTGATGATGGTTCATTCTCAGTCATGACAACTTGATTGTCCTCAAAGTCAGGATAGAGAACCATGTGTTCCTTATCCAACAGATACTTCCCTGTGCCCATCTTTGAGTTAATAAACTCCTGAATCCGTGGGGCATATCCACGGCTCCTCTTCAGTGCATTGCTGTCCTCTTGATAGTCTCAACTATGAGGCTCATGACCTTGAATTTCCGAGGCACATCAAATATGTGAAGCGAATTGATTGCATGCCCTCTGATCATGTTGTGGTCACCTGATTTGGGCAGCAGAGTGTGCCTTAGGATCCATTGATCGTAGGCAGCCCAGCGATGAAAATGAACTGATCCAAACTTGAAAGTCTCAAGTGCATCATCTGGGATCTCCTTGTACATCTGTGACATTGAGTTGTGACCCATCTTCTTCTTGGCATAAATGTCCAAGTCATCTTCACTTTCCTTTGGGGCATTGATTAGACTTGCCTATTCCTCTATGGTTCACTGGTATCTTGTTCCTTCGGACATCCAAACTATTCCGCCATCTGGATAGAAATGTCTTTGTGGAGTAGAATTGAATAATGAGCTCGTCATTCCGGTTTGTGAGCTTACGCCCAACAAAATCTGCAACTCCACACGCCTTGAAGCTGTCATATACTCCAGGATAGTGTTCGCATTCTCACGAATGTAGGTCCGTCGACCCATCTCATATCACAAACTATGGGCTTCTTATCCAATAAGATGGTCTCATAGATGTCCTGCTGCTCCTTGGTGTGGAACACTGTAATCTACAACAGTCCTTCTCACGGTGGCATATGGATCGACTCTCTCCATAGCCTCAACCCTTGATCTCTCTGATCTTCATGTTCTCAGCCACAGGATGAGCATCATTGTGGTCTGGAATCTTGGGCTTGAGCTTCCTTAGGACCTGCCCTTCTTCATCTTCCTCAGCATCAACATCAGGCATTGGGGCCTTGTTCTTCTCAGCTGCTGGTATACTCCTGGTATTCCTCTTTGGTGCACTCTTGGGCTTGGGGGCAGCTTTGGGCTTTGAAGTTGCAGCCCCTAACTTTATGGCATCACCCATCAGCTTTTGTGCCTTGGGTGCTGGTTCAGCAACCTCTTCTTCTTCTTCTTCCATCATAGAAGGCTTCCCAATCACTCTGGCCATGGTCTTCTTGACCCTTTCCTTTCTTTTCTTTCCTTCAGCAGCAGCAGGTTCTTTGGGTTGGGATTCCAAAGAAGCTTGAGTGGAGACTCTGGCTTTGGACATTGGTTGTCTACCTGCTGGCCTTTTGATCTTCATTCCAGGCTTAACTGCTGTTGAGCTGTACTCCTTCTTGAGCACTTTGTTCTTTGAACTGACCTCATCCTCAACTGCCACATAATCCTCATCCTCAGACTCTGAGGTCTTCTTCTTCCTTGTCCTTGTGGCAGCCTTGGGCAAATTCTTTGGGAGTGCTTCGCTCCCCTCATCTAAGCTGCTAGAGGACTAGTGCCCTCACACATGTGAATCTGCTCTTGACCTGTTACGGCTGTCACTTTGGTGCGACATGCTACACACACCGACTGCTGACCACGTGAATAGTTATAGATGAGGTAGAGTGGATGAGCATCACAAAATCAGAGATTTTGCAAAGAATGATTCAAAAACTTAGTTTTAGTTTTCCACAGAAAGCATTTGGATCTACCGATTTTTAAACTCGGTGATACGAAGCAGTTTTGGAACCTAAACTAGTGAACTCGGTCGAGACCGAGTCACGATTGATGTGGCACCGAGACTGCTAGGGTTTCACAAAGTTCTAAAATCGGTCACACCGATTGTAATTCTCGGTCGACAGAGACTTACTAGTGCAATGGCGTTAGCCAAATCGGTGGGACCGAGTTTTCAACTCGGTGGGTCGAGATGGTTTCATGTGGCTCTAACCTAAATTTTGAATCACGACTATTCTAAGGATTGTTTTGATTGGATAGAGGTGTTTCAATCGTGGCAAGATGCATTACGAACACAATGTCTTTGAGAATCAGACGAGGATAGCTGTGATCGAGTTCATACCCTAGTTCGGCGGTGAACTCGCTCACTGACAGCGGCGGAGAAGAATTCGTTGTTGGCGGCGGAGACCAGCGATTGGAGGCGGTGGCGGCGAAGTCGATGATCCGAGACCTAGTAGGCAGAAGCGAGCTATCTTGTGAGCGAGGAGTTTGGAGAAAGTTTTCCAAAATTTGCCCGTGTGAATATATAGCCCGACAACTGTCGGTGTGACCAAAGTGGAACAACTCGGTGGCACCAAGATGCATAAGCATTAGCGATTCTGACAACTCGGTGTGACCAAAAGTTCAAATCGTTTGCACCGAGATTGAAAACCTAGATCGACTTAGTGATCTCGGTATGACCGAAATGGAGGAATCGGTCTGACCGAAAATCACAAAGAAGTTTTGGAAGTTTAAGTCTATGATGAATCGGGGACTCCGAGTGCTCCTCACACAGTGTGGTTCGAATCTGACTTGATCAAATTTTGTGATGTAGCATGAATATAGTTTGAGACAAGAAAAGCATAGATAGCTAGAGAAGGTTCTAAGACATTCTTCTCCATCCACTTGGCCAAAGAAAGAGAAGCCAATCAATCAAAACAACAAGTGGATGTCCTCGAATGAGTAAAATATGCAACCAACATGCTCACACAATAAAATGACAAATGAAATATGTGAGAAAGCATGCACAACCAATTCTAGCATCTATCAAACAATTGGCGATGACTAGGTCATCTATATATGAGTATATTGACTTAGGAGTCAAATGAGAACATTTGATCATAGGTCATACTCATCGTTTAAGCTCAAGTGGGGTTACCACTTTTACATAAAGCATTTATGTGTTCACATCATTAGAGTTGCTTTGACTCAATCTTGAGTTAAGCTCCCCCTAGATGTGAGATCCCCCTTAGAGGGATAAACTAACCTTGGGTTTTGTCGATGATGACTTCATGTAGGTGTTGAAGATGTGGATGCTCAATGTTGATGTAGATCTTTTGGAGCAATCCTTTGGAGTGAGTTGCACTTTCAATACCTACAGGTTAGTCCCACAAGGAACAAACAAGAATATCCATAGACATAGAGTGATGCAAACACAAAATGATGTCCATGAAAACTTTAGGTTACCTTGTCCCTTGCCTTACCAACATGAGGGTTTGTGACTCCTTGAACTAGTGCAAGATATGGAAGATGATTGCACTTGTCCTTGCCATAATGATATGAGTGAAAAATGTTGGCGGAGTCACCCTCAAGAACTCTCTAGTTCTTCTTCTTCTGGATCCACATCATCTTGATGGGAATCCTTGGTGTAGTAGTTGTGCTTGATGAAGTAGAACTTGACGTAGTCTTGGGAACCCACTTGACCAAGGCTTTAGGTGCTTCTTCAAATGCATCAATCTCCTCTTGAAGCTTGTCCTTGCCTTTGTTCTTGTGGTCTTGTGGTGGAAGATCATCTTGTGCTTGTGTTCCCTTGAAGGAAGTAGGATCATACTTCTCTTGTTGAGGAACAAACTTCGTCTTGGGGTATTGATCTTCTTCCCACTCAACTCCATTGGCATTGAACTTTCGTTCAAAACCAACACCTTGATTCTTCCGGTGCCTTCTTTGCTTCCGTACAATTTCCTCAAATTACTTACTCCCGGCAAGGCTCTTGTATACACCTTTCTCTATAATTCCCTTCAATAAGTTGTTTTCTTGCTCAAGTGTAACTTGGCTAAGAGAATCATTAGTGGAATCAAGAGAAATACTAGAAGCAACAATATTGGGTTTAGCATTGTTATTGTTACTACTAGAAGAAGAATCTTTCTTGTTCTTGTTACTAGACTTGACTTGAGGCATGTAAGTAGATAAGAGTAAACGCTTGGCAATATAATAAGAACTTTTCTTACTAAGATCATCATTGATCGCTTTTAGGAACTCATGCTCTTGCTCAAGATTGAGCTTTTCAAAGCGTAACTTCTCATGAGCCCTTAAAAGTTCTCGATGATCTTTGAGATAGTTTCATGAGCTAACTTAAGAGTGTTTAGTTCTTTAGTTAGACGCTCAATTTTCTCCTTTTCATTGTCATTCGCTTCATCTTGATTAGCATGATTAATTGACGTTTCATCATAGTATTCATCACTAGAGTTGTCTATAAGTAAATCATCATCACCTAGCAAGTCATTTTCATCACTATTAAAATCAACATACTCGGGTTGTGTTACCTTAGGACCTTTGGCCATGAAGCATCTTCCAATTCCTTCATTTGGTGATTCAAATATGTCGTAGGAGTTGGTTTACACAAGTGCTAAACCGGCAACACCTTCATCTTGAGTGTATTCGGAGTCGGAGTGATAGCTTCTCTCGGAGTGATTGTCGGAGTCGGAGCCGGATACCCATTCACCAACATGAGCTTAATGTCTTCGTTTTGTGTAGCTCTTTGATGACTTGTCCTTCCTTTCCGGATCCTTGCTTCTCCGTGAGGGTCTTCGTTCATAACGATCATCTCTACTCCTTCTCTCTCTTGGTGGTGATTCTTCTCTTCTACTTCTTCTCTTAGGAGAATCTTCTCTTCTTTTGTAGGGTGTCGTACACTCATTGGAGTAGTGTCCGGGTCTCCCACAATTGTAGCAATTGCGCTCTCGACTAGAAGATCTTTTGTCATTGTAGGACCTTGACTTGGAGCTTCTTTCTTTGCTTCTACTCTTGTAGAATTTGTTGAAGTTCTTCACCATTAAGCTCAATTCTTCATTGAAGGTTTGTTTCTCACTTGATGATGTGGGGGCTTCACATGAGGCTTTGTAAGCACCACTTGACTTGTTGTGAAGTTCCTCCTTATCCTTGAGTGACATCTCATGAGCAAAAATTCTTCCAGTGACTTCCGTTGGCTTGAGATCTTTGTAATTTGGCATCATTTGGATCAATGTGCACACGGTATCATATTTTCCATCCAATGCTCTTAGGATCTTCTTGATGATGAATCATCGGTCATCTCTTCACTTCCTAAGCCGGCAATCTCATTTGTGATAAGAGCAAGCCTATAGTACATTTCAGCGACACCTTCACCATCCTTCATTTGAACTTGTCAAGCTGACTTTGGAGCACATCCAACTTGGATTCCTTGATGAGTCGGTACCTTCATGCATATCAATCAAAGTATCCCAAATTTCCTTTGCATTCTCAAGACGGCTGATTTTGTTGAATTCTTCGGGGCACAAGCCATTGAAGAGGATATCACAGGCTTAAGCATTGTATTGCAACATCTTCAACTCTTCCGCGCTAGCTTCACGGTTCGGTTCTCTCCCATCAAAGAATTCACCTTGCAAGCCAATACACACAATAGCCCAAACGGCGGGGTTATGGCCGAGAATATGCATTTTCATCTTATGCTTCCAACTAGCAAAATTAGTGCCATCAAAGTAAGGACCTCTACGGTGGTAATTTCCCTCGCTAGACGCCATACTCTCCTAGGTTGTGAAACCAAGGCTATGACCACCAAAAGCTATGGAAATCAAAGCAAATGGATACCAAGGCTCTGATTCCACTTGTAGGACCTTGAAGTATGTCTAGAGGGGGTGATTAGACTACTTGACCAATTAAAAACTTAACCTTTTCCCAATTTTAGACTTTGGCAGATTTTAGCTATCTTTAAGCAAGTCAAGCAATCTTCACGCAATTCAAGCAAGCATGCAAAGAGTATATAGGCAGCGGAAAATAAAGCATGCAACTTGCAAGAATGTAAAGGGAAGGGTTTGGAGGATTCAAACGCAATTGGAACACGGATGTTTTTGTCGTGGTTCCGATAGGTGGTGCTATCGTACATCACGTTGATGGAGACTTCAACCCACGAAGGGTAGCAGTTCTTGTGAGTCCACGGAGGGCTCCACCCATGAAGGGTCCACGAAGAAGCAACCTTGTCTATCCCACCATGGTCGCCGCCCACGAAGGACTTGCCTCACTAGCTGTTGGGGATGTTACTCTTTGGCGTAAACCGACCTATCTGGGCAGGTTAACTTCATCGATGAGTCCAACGGTGTAAAAGCCCAAAGGGCATAAAGGGCCCAAGGCACTGTAGTCGATTTAGAACACTGTAGCTGTAAACCGGCCTGGTATGTAAACTTGTATTGTAAGTTAGGAATAGAGACCAACCGGATCTGAATATGAACCGGAGATTGGGACTCTCTGAACCGACGGGCGTCACCCGTGTATATAAGGGGACGACCCAGGGCGGTTCAAGGGGAGAAGAACAACTCGAGGCCTAGGCGAAGCTTATTTGCTCCCTAGTCATCGAGACCACATCAATTCCATCACAACTAGACGTAGGCTTTTACCTTCACCGAAGGGGCCGAACTGGTATAACTCTTGTGTCTTTGCGTCCGCTTTAACCCCTTAAAGTTAACCCGTAGCGATGGCTCCACGACTAAGTCCTTTCATGAGGACATCTGCCGTGACAAAACCACGACAGTTGGCGCCCACCGTGGGGCTATCGCACGATGGTTTGATGATATTGGAGGGCAACTACCGGTTTAAGCCTTTAAAGTTGAAGCTGGGGCGCATGAAGCGGTTTTGCAATGACATGGGCACTCTCATGGGCGCTTTAGTGAAGTATGCTGATTCTGATAGTACCAAGGATCCCGAGTTTGATGATGACGAGACAGGGAACGGAAGGAAGAACAGCAACTCCAAGGGCCAGCAACATCACTCGGCAGGTAATGGTGGGGGCAAGCGTAAAGCGAACGGCAACATGGACTTTGTAGCTAACACCAACGCGCAGGACAAGGGCCAGCGGCGCAAAGGTAAACAGCCAAATCGAAGTGGAGCGCCTAATCCCAATCCGGACCGCTTGAACTATTTGTTGAATCAACCCTGTCCGAAGCATGGGACGAAGGAGGCGCCAGCAAACCACCTTTGGAAGGATTGCTACATTATGCAGGAGTTCAAGAGTTCTAATGCTTTCCGGTATGATCAAGGTTCTGGCGGCGGTTCAGGATCGAGGGCAGATTACGGTGGAGAAATTCGGTTCAAGATTTAATGGTAATCCGGCGGACATAACAATCGAACAATAGAATAACCAAGGTGGTTACAACCAGCAGCAACAACGATCGAGTTATCGAGCAACCAAAGCAGTTGAATAGTGGGTAGTACCATGTCTTCACCACCAGCTTAGAAAAGCGAGACCGGAAGCTTCAAAAGCGGGCAGTCAACGCTGTTGAACCGGCCATGCCTCATTACCTGCGCTGGTCAGAGCAGCCCATTGTATGGAGTAGAGAGGATCATCCTCCCCGGGTTGACAATCCGGGTCAGCTAGCCCTGGTGGTGGCACCTCAGGTGGGAGGTTATAAGTTCACCAAGGTGCTCATGGATGGAGGGAGCAGCATTAACATCCTATACTATGAGACCTTCCGTCGTATGGGGTTAACAGATAAACATCTCAAACCGTCCAATACAGTGTTCCATGGTGTGGTGCCTGGCAAGTCAGCATATCCGGTTGGTAAAATAGCTCGGAAGTGGCCTTTGGAGATGAATATGACTCGGATCGGAAACATTGGCGTTTGAAGTGGTGAAAATCCAAAGTCCATATCACGCCCTGTTTGGGCGGCGGCTTATCACCAAGTCCATGGCACGGCCTTGTTACATATATTTGCAGCTCAAGATGCGGGTCACAAGGGACAATAACGGTTCATGGGAGCCGCAAGATCGCTTTGGAATGAGAGGAAGGTGATGCGACTACGCAGAGTCGGTTTGTGCCACCGAGGAGCTGAAGTATTATAAGGACAATGTTGATCCGGCGGACATGACTCCATTGAAGAAGCCAACTACTGAGCATGATCCGCCCTGAAATTCAAATCGTCGGTGAGACTAAGCTTGTTGACTTCGTGCTGGCGATTCGTCCAAGCAGTTCAACATCGGTGCCAACTTGGATCCGAAATAGGAAGCGCGCTCATCGAGTTCATCCGTGAGAATCGGGACATTTTTGCATGGAAGCCTTCTGACATGCCAGGTGTACCGAGGGAACTCGGTGAGCACACTCTTAATGTTGATCCCAAGTACAAACCGGTGAAGCAGTTTCTCCGGCGGTTTAACGAGGAAAGGCGTAAAGCCATTGGAGAGGAGGTGGCCACGCTCTTAGCGGCTGGCTTTATCGTTGAAGTTTTCCATCCAGAGTGGCTTGCTAATCGGTGCTGGTTCTTAAGAAAAATGACACTTGGCGCATGTGTGTGGATTATCTGAGATCTTAACAAGGCTTGTCGGCGAGATCCTTTGCCCTCCCGCATTGACAGATTATTGATGCCATTGCAGGTTGTGGCGTTTGAGCTTTTGGATGCGTATTCGGGTATCATCAGATCAAGATGGCAGTTAAGGACCAGGAGAAGGCGGTGTTTATCACTCCCTTTGGAGCCTTACGCTATGTGTCTATGCCTTTTGGGCTCAAGCGCCCAAGCAACTTATCAACGTTGTGTACTGAATTGCACGCATAAACAGATCGACCGTAATGTACGCCTATGTGGATGATATTGTGGTCAAGTCAAGGAAGAAGGAAACACGATTGGCGATTTGAAAGAAACTTTGACAACCTGCGGGTTTACAAGATGATGCTCAACCCGGCCAAATGTGTTTTGGTGTTCGGCGAGCAAGTTATTGGGTTTTCGTGTCCAACAGGGAATTGAAGCTAATCCGGAGAAGATTCGGCTATCACCTCCTGGCTAAGCGAAGTGTATTAATGATGTCCAACGTTTGGCAGGCGGATTGCCTTGTTGAGCGGTTTATCGGCCGCCTCGGAGAAGGCCATCCCTTTGTACCGAGATCTTTGAAAAAACGGATCAGTTTATTTGGAGTCCGGCCGCCCGATGAAGCGTTGGAGGACTTAAGCGGCAATTGGCCAACCGCTTTGTGCTCGCCGCTCCCATTGACAAGGAGCCGCTTCTGCTATATGTTGCTGCTAATGCCAGGGCGGTCAGCGTGGCCATTGTGGTGGAGCGGAAGGAGGCAGGGAAGGAGCATCCGGTTCAACGTCCGGTTTATTATATCAGCGAGGTGCTTATTGAATCTAAGAAAAGGTATCTGCATTGGCAGAAGCTGGTGTATGGAGTTTTTATGGCAAGCCGGAAGCTGAAGCAGTATTTCCAAGGGCACCTGTCGGTGTCAAAACCGGCGGATCTCGGGTAGGGGGTCCCGAACTGTGCGTCTAGGCGGATGGTAACAGGAGACAAGGGACACGATGTTTTACCCAGGTTCGGGCCCTCTTGATGGAGGTAAAACCCTACGTCCTGCTTGATTAATATTGATGATGTGTATTACAAGAGTGGATCTACCACGAGATCAAAGAGGCTAAACCCTAGAAGCTAGCCTATGGTATGATTGTTCGTCCTATGGACTAAAGCCATCCGGTTTATATAGACACCGGAGAGGGCTAGGGTTACACAGAGTCGGTTACAATGGTAGGAGATCTACATATCCGTATCGCCAAGCTTGCCTTCCACGCCAAGGAAAGTCCCATCCGGACACGGGACGAGGTCTTCAATCTTGTATCTTCATAGTCTTGGAGTCCGGCAGATGATGATAGTTCGGCTATCCGGACACCCCCTAGTCCGGAACTCCCTCAGTAGCCCCTGAACCAGGCTTCAATGACGAGGAGTCCAGCGCGTTGATTGTCTTCGGCATTGCAAGGCGGGTTCCTCCTCCGAATACTTGATAGAAGGTTTTGAACACAAGGATAGTGTCCGGCTCTGCAAAACAAGTTCCACATAACACCGTAGAGAGAATAATTTTTGCACAGATCTGCTGACGTATTCCGCGGCGTGACATCACACCTCGGCCAGGCCTTTATATGAATCGTTTTTTATTGTTCCACCTCAGCGTGTTTTAGCGAGGCGGTTTCCTTGGCACGTCTTATCAAAGCGTAGATCGTGCCCCCTTATTCCAGGATTCTCATCAATACGGACGTGGGTAACCCAACCGTGCCCGTTGGCCTGCCTTCTCTATCAAAGGCGAGTCCTAATCGACCACGGGTGGGCTCTTGGTATTCAACCTCTTTATAATGAGACCAAGGCCCTCTTCTTTTACACCCTCCATCGAGTTAGCCTCGCCGAGTTCCAACACCCAAAGCTTCAGATTTAGGCGCCCGGACTTTCGGCGATCTCGGCTCCGACCAGACGACCGATGGATATCTTCCTCCGTCATAGAAGAGGATGTGCTAAAGCTGCGAGGCGCCGGTATCTAACGGCGAGATCTTGCATAGGCTGCTGCTCGAGGCAGGTCATTCCCACTCTGAGCCCGGCGAGCGTGGTCTTCGTGTCCCACTTCCTTCGGGTTTAGGCTTCCGATGGATCCCTTTGTGCGGGGCTCATGTTTTATTATGGGCTGGAATTCCACGACTTGAATCTGAGTCCATCCTCCATATCTCATCATTCATTGTCGTATGTGAGGCCTTCCTCCACATTACCCCCACTTTGGATTGTGGCTCAAAACCTTCAAGGTGGAGCCAAAAGGCGATCAAGGGCAGCTAGCAGAGTCGGAGGGGCAGTCATAAGCAAATGTCTTTGATGCTCCGTGGCCGAGGGCTCTTTTCAAGGGAGCTTGGTTTGTGGCAACGGGGTGGTTTTATATCACCGCTCCGGGGGCACCAAATGGGCAGCGCTCCATGCCTTCCTTCAGAGTCCACCACAGTGGTGGCATCATGGGTCAACAAGGGGCTCGACTGGGGCCATCCAAGGGCGTTCCCCTGCTGCGGGGCCGATTCGAGATCTCCGGAAAGAGGATCAATCTGGTTGCGATGGCGCGGGTTATGGTGATCCGGCGCCTTCAGCCCAAGCGTCGCCCCCTCCGCTGTGGGAATTCAATCCGGAGGGACCACGAGCTCTCAAAATTTCATGGGCACGGCGCCCGTGGAGATGTATAAACTGTTCTTTCGATCACAAGAGAAGTGTCCGGACTTGACCGAGGGCCTTGAGGACTAAGCTATGTCGCCGGATACTCAAGTAAGTAGTCACATGTAACCGGACAAGCTGTTCATTCATTTATTTCATATATATGCCCTTTAAAGGAGCCGTTTCTTGAGCAGGAGTGGATAGCCAAGGCAAAGTTAATAAGGTGTCGGCTCCCTCCCGAGACCACGCGGATCCCATCTTGACCAAGATGTTGAAGGTCGCGCCTTTTGAAGAAAGCGAAGGGGGAGCAGGGAAGCAACTTCCTCTGCGAAGGAGGCTATCAAGGAAGGAGGATTAAGAGTCCCACCTTCCGAGGAGAGAAGAGGACCGCTTGGAAGACCGGAGGTCAAGGCCTCAAAGAGGGAAGGGAATCTTTGGCGGAGAGTGCGCTGGGAAGTAATCCAGCCGCATTATTTCCCGAGGGATCAGCCCTCAATGAGCCATAAGTAAAAAGAAGGGTCTTGTAAATAAGGAACATCCTGTGTTTATTCATGAGGATAACGAAATTGTACCTTGTAGTTCAGACCTCAGCCCTTCTCGTGAGCTCGTCTTGAGGATCTTCTTAGGAGATGATGGAGAGCAACGCCTCCACCTATCGCATCCTCATGTGAAGCGGACGACCCGGAGGTGTCGTCGCGAGGAATTCCCCAAGTCCGGCGGGGCGGAAGGTCCGGCGCCAAGTGGCGTGCGGTCGGAGGCTGAAGGATCTGCTCGGGCGGCTATTTCAGAAGATCACTGTGCTCTAATGGGTGCGGTGATTGAAAGAATTGCATCCACGGAGGCGGATTGCATGAAGCCGTCGAAGCTTCTTGACGGGGTTTGAGGTACATAAAAATGATGTACCTTCAGCGAGTTATGCATATAAAATGCGCCTGTATAGATAGTAGCCCCGAGACTTGGTATCTTTGTCGAAAGCGACAGCGTGCCTAGGATCATAATCTCGATTATTAATGTCGCCTTTCCTATGCAGGTGGCGGGCGTTCGGTGGCCAGCCGGACTGATGGATTCGCCGAGCTGAAGAAGCAACTCGACGCTGCAGATGCGGACATCTCGCTGGTCAATAAGCGACTTGATGAGTCACAAGGTATGTGGTTGCTCATGATGTCGCTTAGTAAGGAGCTGATGCCCATTCCTTACAAGTTGTATGCTTGATGCAGATGGTGCTGCTGCTGTGGAAGACCTTCGAGCAGAACTTGCTCGGGCAAGGACCAAGCCGAAAAGCGAGGCGGCTGCCTTGAAGGCAGCGAAAGAGCTAGAAGCCGAGAAGGCTGCTCACTGCCGGTTAGGGAGGAGATGGCCAGAATGGCCATGAAATTAAAGTTGCTACCGACCGCTGGAGGTTCTTGAAGGAGAACGCCGGCGAGCAAGAGGACTGAAGAAGGCCGATGCGAAGCCAAGGATGCCCGTAGTGCGATGCGGGCTATGAAGGAGGAACTGCGTCGGTCGGAGACATTGTGGCTGGAAAGCCCTTTATGCTGCGTGGGAAGTTCACGGATCCAAGTATGCTCAGCTGGGCGATTATGCGGTGCGGAGGATCCTTATTTGGACTTGGCGGCGAGTCGGCGGACCTTGATCGTACACTTCGAAGCCAGGAGGATCATGAAATGGAAGAGCTTTTCTGGTCTCAATTCCATAGTCCGAAGCGTCCACTTCTGTTGAGTGATCGGCTGGTTGAGTGGGCTGAGCTGAATAGATTGTCCGGACTAGCCATGACGGATGTGGTCGCTCATCTGTGGCCGAAAAGGCCCAAGCCGAAGAGTTATTTTGGCTTGTTGCAGCAATTCCTTGGGGCAGTGCCGCATATTAAGGCGATGAAGCGGTCGGCATGCATAGAAGGTGCACGGATGGCTCTCGCCCGTGGTAAAACACACTGGGCGGAGATGGATGCCACCGCTGTTGCATCCCGGGGTTCGGACAAAAGCCGATTCCCCACCGAGCATTACTTTGAGGAGGTCCTGCAGGGCGCTCGTATAATAGAGTCGCAGTGCTCGAAAGATGTTATGTTTGAATTACATGTATGATTTCTAGGATCATGTTTATAATGCAATGACTTTTTATACTTGTGTGTTCAAGTATTGAACTATCTCTGTCTTGGCCGTATATGTATGTATAATCTGAAAGATGGCGGTCTTTGGCTTCAGCCCCACGCACATGATGCGGGGTGTTTGCAAAAAAAAACGCTTTTCACACTTAATCCAACGTCTTGGTCCTTTTAAGGAGGTGATAGCATAGCAAACTAGGCAACCGGACTATAATGCTTTATCACTTTCACTTAGCCATAGGAGCTCGAATGTGGGGCTACTATATAGCCCCTGATGGCACCGCGCTTCTTCGAACTCGGGGCGCGTATGTGCCTGACCGGGAAGCGGTCCTTCGTCAAAGCGGAGGAATTCTAAACATTCAATGGTCGATCGAGTGGTTGACCGGTCTCTCGCTATATCATGACAGTCAGTTTTGGCTTTCTCTCTTGATGTGCTCTCCGGCGAAGCGGGGCACAATCGCGATAGTTCTCCGGTGCCGCGTTAGCCGATGATCTGAGCGTAAGGCAGCAAAACACAGTGAGCAGGCAAACCCAACATTTGACCAAAGACATGATTCGAGCTGATGCATATAAGGCCTAACTCGAGGCGCGAACACTCCACGAGGTGTTCGGTCTTTATGATATCGGGCGAGAACAAAGCCCTAAGCCCCTAGTGTCTAGAATGCAGTAGGGAACTTCCGACGCGCCGATGCCAAAACGCCACCTCCTCCTCGGCTCTGGTAGGAAACCGGGGATGTGTATCAACAAGAGCAGAAGAAAGGTTTACGCAGGTCTTAATCTGAAAAGAATCCTTGCAACGGGTCCCTACTGCACGTCTGCGCCTGTGTCTCCGTTGTGCTATATCCTGGACGGGTGTAGCACGTGCTTCATCTGTAAAAGGGAAGGACTTAGTTTCTAAGAAATATCGTGCAAAAATTGTATTAAAATAAAGTATAATTTGGAAGATAAAGAAAGTTGAGCTTTATTGGCTTTCATCATTTATGTGCGCGGCCCCCAAAAAAAGGGGGTATGCGGCTGGGAAGCCCCTTGTTAAGTTACGCCGGACTCGTCTAGCCATGTCCGAGGTCTAAATGACCTGTTTTTAGGGGCTTTGACCTGCAAGGTCGGATTAATGTGTGGCTGTCGAGGCAGCCGCACATTCTCCGTGGTCGAGAGACACCTGGAGTTTTGAGATTATGCCACGTGGACCGGGCATTTTTAAGCGTAAGAGACGCGTAATGTGGTATTGCATTAAAGCGGCGAAAGCTGTACGCCTGAAGAGTGCTTAAGGGCTCTTTGCTAAATGGGGCGATGGGGAGTGAGCTTTTCAGCGACGGTGGTTGTCGGATGAACCGAACACAACCTCTAGTGGTACAGAGCCTGTATAATAAAGAGGGCCTGGCGTCATTCCTTTGAAGGAAGTGCTGCTATAGCGAATTTTGGTAGGTTCTATCCCCATTATGCGGACGGTGTCCTGGTATGGCAGGTGCCCTGCTGTGTGTTATCACATGGAGTGAGTTCACTGTTTTGACTTCTAGTGGGAAAGTCTTTTGTTTTCCGGAGTGCTGCTTTTGGGTTTCGTCACCTTCACTTGGTGTGTCGAGCCCCTTGTGTTCAGCGTTAAGTCGGCCGGACTGCTTGAAGACCCAACAATCTCTGTGGGTATGGTTTGCAGGCTTCCCGGAGGTACCATGTATTTGACATAATCTATCCAAAATCTTGTTTAGGTTGGATAGCTCGTCACTGTTATCCTTTAGGGGCAGTGTTTTGTTGTTCGGCCAAGAGCTTTTGAATCCGGCGTTGACCGCCGTACTATTTGGGCCATTTTCCTTATTCCGGCGCTGATCTTTTCTCGCGTCGTGATTTCCATTCCATCCCTGATTTCGGATGTACTGGTCGCTGGTGCTGCATCTAGCCAGCCAGCTGTCTTCCCCTGCGCAAAAGTGTGTCATGAGGCTTGTTAGTGCGGCCATTGTTCTTGGTTTTTCCTGCGAGGTGTCTGGCGAGCCATTCATCTCGGACGTTGTGTTTAAAGGCCGCTAAGGCTTCAGCGTCCGGACAGTCGACTATTTGGTTCTTTTTAGTGAGGAACCTGTTCCAGAATTTGCGTGCTGACTCTCCGGGCTGTTGAGTTATGTTACTTAAATCGTCTGCATCCGGAGGCCGGACATAAGTCCCCTGAAAATTGTTGGGGAACGTAGCAGAAATTCAAAATTTTCCTACGTGTCACCAAGATCTATCTATGGAGAAACTAGCAACGAGGGAAGGAGAGTGCATCTACATACCCTTGTAGATCGCTAAGCGGAAGCGTTCATGAGAACGGGGTTGAAGGAGTCGTACTGTCGTGATCCAAATCACCGGAGATCCTAGTGCGAGCGGACGGCACCTCCGCGTTCAACACACGTACAGCCGGTGGCGTCTCCCACGCCTTGATCCAGCAAGGAGAGAGGGAGAGGTTGAGGAAGACTCCATCCAGCAGCAGCACAACGGCGTGGTGGTGGTGGAGCAGCGTGGCAATGTTGCAGGGCTTCGCCAAGCATCACAAGAGAGGAGGAGGAGGAGGAAGAAGAGACGCAGGGCTGCACCAACGAGAGATCGAATCGCGTGTATTGGGCAGCCCCTAGGCCTCATATATATAGGGAAGGGAGGAGGTGCGCCCCTCTAGGGTTCCCACCCCAGAGGGGCGGCAGCCCCAAAACCCATCTATGGGTGGCGGCCACAAGGGGGGAGAGGAGGCGCGGGGAGCATGGGCCTTAGGGCCCATCGCCTTAGGGTTTGCCCTCTCCCTTCTAGCCGCATGGGCCATGGTGGGGCGCCTAGCCCACCTAGGGGCTGGTGCCTCTCATACTTTGCCCATGTATGCCTCTGGAGCATGTGGCCCCACTTGGTGGACCCCGGGACCCTCCGGTGGTCCCATGCGTTATCGATAAACCCCGAAACTTTTCCGGTGATCAAAATAGGACTTCCCATATATAAATCTTTACCTCCGGACCATTCCGAACTCCTCGTGACGTCCGGGATCTCATCCGGACTCGAACAACATTCGGTAACCACATACAAACTTCCTTTATAACCCTAGCGTCATCGAACCTTAAGTGTGTAGACCCTACGGGTTCGGGAACCATGCAGACATGACCGAGACGTTCTCCGGTCAATAACCAACAGCGGGATCTGGATACCCATGTTGGCTCCCACATGTTCCACGATGATATCATCGGATGAACCACGATGTCAAGGACTCAATCAATCCCGTATACAATTCCCTTTGTCTAGCGGTATTGTACTTGCCCGAGATTCGATCGTCGGTATCCCGATACCTTGTTCAATCTCGTTTCCGGCAAGTCTCTTTACTCGTTCCGTAACACATCATCCCGTGATCAACCCCTTGGTCACATTGTGCACATTATGATGATGTCCTACCGAGTGGGCCCAGAGATACCTCTCCGTTTACACGGAGTGACAAATCCGATCTCGATTCGTGCCAACCCAACAAACACTTTGGAGATACCGTAGTGCACCTTTAAAGTCACCCGATTCGTTGTGACGTTTGGTACACCCAAAGCATTCCTACGGTATCCGGAGTTGCACAATCTCATGGTCTAAGGAAATGATACTTGACATTAGAAAACTTTAGCATCTGAACTACGATCTTTGTGCTAGGCTTAGGATTGGGTCTTGTCCATCACATCATTCTCCTAATGATGTGATCCCGTTATCAATGACATCCAATGTCCATGGTCAGGAAACCGTAACCATCTATTGATCAACGAGCTAGTCAACTAGAGGCTTACTAGGGACACGGTGTTGTCTATGTATCCGCACATGTATATGAGTTTCCTATCAATACAATTATAGCATGGATAATAAACGATTATCATGAACAAGGAAATATAATAATAACTAATTTATTATTGCCTCTAGGGCATATTTCCAACAGTCTCCCACTTGCACTAGAGTCAATAATCTAGTTCACATTGCCATGTGATCAACACTGATAGGTCACATCGCCATGTGACCAACATCCAAAGAGTTTACTAGTGTCTGTAAACTAGTTCACATCATCATGTGATTAAGACTCAATGAGTTCTGAGGTTTGATCATGTTTTGCTTGTGAGAGAGGTTTTAGTCAACGGGTCTGTAACATTCAGATCCGTATGTACTTCGCAATTCTCTATGTCATATTGTAAATTTTTCTTCCACGCTCCACTTGAAGCTATTCCAAATGGTTGCTCCACTATACGTATCCGTTTTGCTACTCAGAGTCATTCGGATAGGTGTTAAAGCTTGCATCGACGCAACTCTTTACGTCGAACTCTTTATCACCTCCATAATCAAGAAACATGTCCTTATTTACTCCAAGGACAATTTTGACCGCTGTCCAATGATCCATTCTTGGATCATTCTTGTACCCTTGTGACTCATGGCAAGGCACACTTCGATGCGGTACACAACATAGCAATAGAGCCTATGTCTAAGGCATAGGGCGACCTTAAATCCTTTCTCTCTTTTCTGCCGTGGTCGAGCTTTAACTCTTAACTTCATACCTTACAACTCAGGCAAGAACTCCTTCTTTGACTGATCCATCTTGAACACCCTCAAGATTATGTCAAGGTATGTGCTCATTTGAAAGTATTATTAAGCATTTTTGATCTATCCTTATAGATCTCGATGCTCAATGTTCAAGTAGCTTAATCCAGGTTTTCTATTGAAAAACATCTTTCAAATAACCCTATATGCTTTCCAGAAATTCTACATCATTTCTGATCATCAATATGTCAACAACATATACTCATCAGAAATTCTATAGTGCTCCCACTCACTTCTTTGGAAATACAAGTTTCTCATAAACTTTGTATAAACCCAAAATCTTTGATCATCCTATCAAAGCGCATATTCCAACTCCGAGATGCTTACTCCAGTCCTTAGAAGGATCGCTGGAGCTAGCATACCTTTTAGCATCCTTAGGATCGACAAAACTTTTCTGATTGTATCACACACAACCTTTCCTTACGTAAACTGGTAAGGAAACTCGTCTTGACATCCATCTGCCAGATTTCATAAATGCAGCTAATGCTAACATGCTTCCGACGGACTTAAGCATCGCTACGGATGAGAAAATCTCATCGTAGTCAACTCCTTGAACTTGTGAAAAACTCTTCGCCACAAGTCGAGCTTCATAGACAGTGATATTACCGTCCACGTCCGTCTTCTTCTTAAAGATCCATTTATCTCAATGGCTTGCCGATCATCGGGCAAGTCCACCAAAGTCATGGATCCTTTCTTGGATTTTATGGCCTCGAGCCATTCGTTGGAATCCGGGCCCACCACCGCTTCTCCATAGCTCGTAGGTTCATTGTTGTCTAGTAACATGACCTTCAAGACAGGATTACTGTACCACTCAGAAGTAGTACGCATCCTTGTCACCCTACGAGGTACATTAGTGACTTGATCCGAAACTTCATGATCACTATCATAAGCTTCTACTTCAATTGGTGTATGTGCCACGGGAACAACTTCCTGTGCCCTGCTACAGACTAGTTGAAGTGACAGTCCAATAACCTCATCAAGTCTCCACCATCCTCCCACTCAACTTTCCGAGACGAACTTTTCCTCGAGAAAGGACCCGATTCAAGAAACAATCCCTATTGATCTCGGATCTGAATTAGGAGGTATACCCAACTGTTTTGGGTGTCCTATGAAGATGCATTTTGTCCGCTTTGGGTTCAAGCTTATCAACCTGAAACTTTTCCACATAAGCGTCGCAGCCCCAAACTTTTAAGAAACGACAACTTAGGTTTCTCCAAACGGTGTCGTCTCAACGGAATTACGTGGTGCCCCATTAAAGTGAGTGCGGTTGTCTCTAATGCCTAACCCATGAACGATAGTGGTAATTCGATAAGAGATATCATGGTACGCACCATATCCAATAGAGTGCAACTATGATGTTCGGACACACTATCACACTATGGTGTTCCAGGCGGTATTAGTTGTGAAACAATTTCCACAATGTCTCAATTGTGTACCAAACTCGCAACTCAGATACTCATCTCTATGATCATATCATAGACATTTTATCCTTTTGTCACGATGATCTTCAACTTCACTCTGAAATTACTTGAACCATTCAATAATTCAGACTTGTGTTTCATCAAGTAAATATACTCTACTCAAATCATCTGTGAAGTAAGAACATAATGATATTCACTGCATGCCTCAGCACTCATTGGACTGCACATATCAAAATGTGTTACTTCCAACAAGTTGCTATCTTGTTCCATCTTCTTTGAAACCGAGGCTTTTGGTCATCTTGCCCATGTGGTATGTTTTGCATATCTCAAGTGATTCAAAATCAAGTGAGTCCAAACGATCCATCTGCATGGAGTTTCTTCATGCGTACACCAATAGACATGGTTCGCATGTCTCAAATTTTCAAAAGCGAGTGAGTCCAAAGATCCATCAGCATGGAGCTTCTTCATGCGTTTTATACCAATATGACTTATATGGCAGTGCCACAAGTAAGTGGTACTATCATTACTATCTTATACCTTTGGCATGAAAATGTGTATCACTACGATCGAGATTCAATAAACCATTCATTTAGGTGCAAGACCATCGAAGGTATTATTCAAATAAATAGAGTAACCATTATTCTCCTTAAATGAATAACCGTATTGCGATAGACATAATCCAATCATGTCTATGCTCAACACAAACACCAAATGACAATTATTTAGGTTTAATACTAATCTTGATGGTAGAGGGAGCGTGCGATGTTTGATCACATCAAACTTGGAAACACTTCCAACACATATCGTCAGCTCACCTTTAGCTAGTCTCCGTTTATTCCGTAGCTCTTTTATTTGAGTTACTAACACTTAGCAACCGAACGGTATCTTAATACCCTGGTGCTACTAGGAGTACTAGTAAAGTACACATTAACATAATGTATATCCAATATACTTGTATCGACCTTGCCAGCCTTCTCATCTACCAAGTATCTAGGGTGGTTCCGCTTCTGTGTCCGTTCCTCTCATTACAGAAGCACTTAGTCTCGGGTTTGGGTTCAACCTTGGGTTTCTTCACTAGAGCAGCAACTGTTTTGCCGTTTCATGAAGTATCCCTTGTTGCCCTTGCCGTTCTTGAAACTAGTGGTTTTACCAACCATCAACAATTGATGCTCCTACTTGACTTCTACTTTCGCTGTGTCAAACATCGCGAACACTTCAAGGATCATCATATCTATCCCTGATATGTTATATTTCATCACGAAGCTCCAGCAGCTTGGTGGCAATGTCTTTGGAGAAACATCACTATCTCATCTGTAAGATTAACTCCCACTCGATTCAAGTGATTGTTGTACCTAGACAATCTGAGTACAAGCTCAACGATTGAGATCTTCTCCCTTAGTTTGTAGGCTAGAAAACTCGTCGGAGGTCTCATACCTCTTGACGTGAGCACGAGCCTGAAATCCCAATTTCAGCCCTCAGAACATCTCACATGTTCCGTGACGTTTCAAAACGTCTTTGGTGCTTTAATTCTAAGCCGTTTAACATTACCGAACTATCATGTAGTCATCAAAACGTGTGTGTCAGATGTTCGCAACATCCACAGACCACGTTCGAGGTCCAGCACACCGAGCGGTGCATTAAGGACATAAGCTTTCTACTGTCCGCATAATCGCTACTTTCAACTTTCAACTATATTTTCTCTAGGAACATATCTAAACAGTGGAACTAAAGCGCGAGCTTCGACATAATTTGCAAAAGGTCTTTTGACTATGTTCAAGATAATTAAGTTCATCTTATGAACTCCCACTCGAATAGACATCCCTCTGGTCATCTAAGTGATTACATGATCCGAGTCAACTAGGCCGTGTCCGATCATCACGTGAGACGGACTAGTCATCATCGGTGAACATCTTCATGTTGATCGTATCTACTATCGACTCATGCTCGACCTTTCGGTCTCGTGTTCCGAGGCCATGTGCGTACATGCTAGGCTCGTCAACACCCGTTGTATGTGAGCGTAAGAATCCATCACACCCGATCATCACGTGGTTCTTAGAAGCGACGAACTTTAGCAACGGTGCACGTTAGGGAGAACACTTCTTGAAATTGTTGTAAGGATCATCTTATTTACTACCGTCGTTCTAAGTAAATAAGATGCATAAACATAATAAACATCACATGCAATTATATAGTAGTGACATGATATGGCCAATATCATATAGCTCCATTGATCTCCATCTTCGGGCTCCATGATCATCATCGTCACCGGCATGACACCATGATCTCCATCATCGTGTCTTCATGAAGTTGTCTCGCCAACTATTACTTCTACTACTATGGCTACGGTTAGCAATAAAGTAAAGTAATTACATGGCGTTGTTTAATGACACGCAGGTCATACAATAAATAAAGACAACTCCTATGGCTCCTGCGGTTGTCATATTCATCGACATGCAAGTCGTGATTCCTATTACAAGAACATGATCAATCTCATACATCACATATCATTCATCACATTCTTCTTGGCCATATCACATAACATAGCATACCCTGCAAAAACAAGTTAGGCGTCCTCTAATTGTTGTTTGCATGTTTTGATGGCTGCTATGGGTTTCTAGCAAAACGTTTCTTACCTACATAAAACCACAACGTGATATGTCAATTGCTATTTACCCTTCATAAGGACCCTTTTCATCGAATCCGTTCGACTAAAGTGGGAGAGCGGCACCGCTAGCCACCTTATGCACCAAGTGCATGTCATCGGTGGAACCTGTCTCACGAAATGCGTGTAAGGTCGGTCCGGCCGCTTCATCCCACAATACCGTCGAAACAAGATTGGACTAGTAACGGTAAGCATATTGAACAACATCAACGCCCACAACTACTTTGTGTTCTACTCGTGCAAAGAATCTACGCAATAGACCTAGCTCATGATGCCTTTGTTGGGGAGCGTGGCAGAAATTCAAAATTTTCCTCGTGTCACCAAGATCTATCTATGGAGAAACTAGCAGCGAGGGAAGGAGAGTGCATCTACATACCCTTGTAGATCGCTAAGCGGAAGCGTTCATGAGAACAGGGTTGAAGGAGTCGTACTCGTCGTGATCCAAATCACGGAGATCCTAGTGCGAGCAGACGGCACCTCCGCGTTCAACACACGTACAGCCGGTGGCGTCTCACGCCTTGATCCAGCAAGGAGAGAGGAGAGGTTGAGGAAGACTCCATCCAGCAGCAGCACAACAGGCGTGGTGGTGGTGGAGGAGTGGCAATCTTGCAGGCTTCGCCAAGCATCACAAGAGAGGAGGAGGAGGAGGAAGAAGAGGCGGGGGCTGCACCAGCGAGAGATCGAATCGCGTGTTATGGGCAGCCCCTAGGCCTCATATATATAGGGGAAGGGGAGGAGGGTGCGCCCCCTCTAGGGTTCCCACCCCTAGAGGGGCGGCAGCCCCCAAAACCCATCTATGGGTGGCGGCCACAAGGGGGGAGGAGAGGGAGGCGCAGGGAGCATGGGCCTTAGGGCCCATCTGCCCTTAGGGTTTGCCCCCTCTCCCCTTCTAGCCGCATGGGCCATGGTGGAAGGCGCCCTAGCCCACCTAGGGGCTGGTGCCCTCTCATACTTGGCCCATGTATGCCTCTGGAGCATGTGGCCCCACTTGGTGGACCCCCGGGACCCTCCCGGTGGTCCCGGTACGTTACCGATAAACCCCGAAACTTTTCCGGTGATCAAAATAGGACTTCCCATATATAAATCTTTACCTCCGGACCATTCCGGAACTCCTCGTGACGTCCGGGATCTCATCCGGGACTCCGAACAACATTCGGTAACCACATACAAACTTCCTTTATAACCCTAGCGTCATCGAATCTTAAGTGTGTAGACCCTACGGGTTTGGGAACCATGCAGACATGACCGAGATGTTCTCCGGTCAATAACCAACAACGGGATCTGGATACCCATGTTGGCTCCCACATGTTCCACGATGATCTCATCGGATGAACCACGATGTCAAGGACTCAATCGATCCCGTATACAATTCCCTTTGTCTAGCGGTATTGTACTTGCCCGAGATTCGATCGTCGGTATCCCGATACCTTGTTCAATCTCGTTTCCGGCAAGTCTCTTTACTCGTTCCGTAACACATCATCCCGTGATCAACCCCTTGGTCACATTGTGCACATTATGATGATTTCCTACCGAGTGGGCCCAGAGATACCTCTCCGTTTACACGGAGTGACAAATCCCAGTCTCGATTCGTGCCAACCCAACAGACACTTTCGGAGATACCTGTAGTGCACCTTTATAGTCACCCAGTTATGTTGTGATGTTTCATACACCCAAAGCATTCCTACGGTATCCGGGAGTTGCACAATCTCATGGTCTAAGGAAATGATACTTGACATTAGAAAAACTTTAGCATACGAACTACGATCTTTGTGCTAGGCTTAGGATTGGGTCTTGTCCATCACATCATTCTCCTAATGATGTGATCCCGTTATCAATGACATCCAATGTCCATGGTCAGGAAACCGTAACCATCTATTGATCAACGAGCTAGTCAACTAGAGGCTTACTAGGGACACGGTGTTGTCTATGTATCCACACATGTATATGAGTTTCCTATCAATACAATTATAGCATGGATAATAAACGATTATCATGAACAAGGAAATATAATAATAACTAATTTATTATTGCCTCTAGGGAAAATTTGCTCGAAACGCATCCTCAAGCTCTTCCCAACTTCCAATCGTATTTTCTGGGAGGCTTTTAAGCCAATGCCGAGCCGGCCCTTTGAGCTTGAGGGGTAGGTATTTTATGGCATGGAGATCGTCTCCTCTTGCCATATGTATGTGTAGGATATAATCCTCAATCCAGACTCCAGGGTCTGTTGTTCCGTCGTATGCCTCTATGTTTACGGGTTTGAATCCCGCTGGAAATCCATGATCCAGTACCTCGTTGGTAAAACATAGTGGGTGTGCGGTGCCCCTATATTTGGGTGTGCCGTTGTCTTCAAATGCTCTGCTGGTTGTGTTACTTCCTAGAGTCTTCTTTTTTGGCCCATAGATAGACCTGGCCGGGTTATCCTTTTTCCGAGCATCTTTATGCTGATTGTGTGCCGGCTTGTGTGCGACGCCCCTTGTTGCTCTTGGCCTGTCATCTGGTCGCCTATCCGGCCAGGCAGCTTCTTTCTTTTTTGACTGCGGGGGCTCTAAGGCCTCCTCGTCAAATTCGGGCAACAACTTGCGCTTCGGGTAGCTCTTTGTCTGGTGACTAGTGCCATATTTATCTGCGGTGTTGAGTACTTTGCTCCATCTCATTCTGAGTGCGTCCTCCGCTGTTTTGAGCTTCCGCTTTTGCTTCTTCAAACTTCTTGCAGTGGCGACGAGCCTTTTATGAAGATTCACTCTGGTGATGTGAGATCATCTTCGCCGGGGATGGGTTGCTTGGTCAGTTCATGTCTGGCTGGCTGCTTGTTGACATGTGCGTCGTCCACTGCTTCGCCCTGCTCTAGGGTCGGGTCCGTATGGGTGCCGTTTTTGTCGATGCCGGTCTTCGGGCGGCGCTTGCGTCGCCGCTTTGTTTGTTTGTTGGGGGAGTTGTCCTTCGCCACGTCCCGTTTTTCCTCATTGTCGCTTCCTTTTGGTGTATCCACCATGTATACGTTGTGGGCTGGGGTGGCTTTCCAGTGCCCGTTAGGCACTGGTTCTTGGTCGTCTCCGGCATCGTTGTCCATACCGTCGATGTCTTCGGAGTCGTCGTCTAGCATGTCGGTTAGATCGTCGACAGCGGCTACCAAGTGGGTGGTGGGTGGGCTTTGAATTTCTTCGTCGTCCGCATCCCAACCTTCCTGACCGCAGTCCGGCCAGGGCTCTCCTGATAACGAGAGATACTTTAGCGAACTCAAGACGTCGCCGAAAGGTGAGTGTTGAAAGATGTCTGCTGCGGTGAATTCCATGACCGGCGCCCAACCGGATTCGATCGGAGAGAGCGCGGGAGGTTCGAAGTCCGGCAAGGAGTCCGGCACCTCGGAGTCGTGAGCTTTATGAGGGACAAGATCAGTGTTCGGCTCTATCGCCGTAGAGGTTGCAGCCCCCGAGGCGGTGTCTAGCCATCCGTCCCCAATCTGCGCAGCGGCTCTGAATTGAAGATCGGGGCGGGTTGAGTCGACCTCGAAGTCTTGTCCAGCTGCGAGCTAAATCATGCTGGCCCGTGACGATGCGGCACGCTTCGGCTGTGGCTCGACTCCATCGAGGATCAAGTCCCCGCGGATGTCGGCCGTGAAGTTCAAACTTCAAATCTGACTGGCGGCCAGGCGTAGCTTCGATCTGCTCCGGATGGCCAAGCGAATCGGCCCTTGATCGAAGCCGCCGAATCTGAAGATCTGTTCGGGAGAAAAGTCTCACCCTGGACGCGTCGTTGATGATGGTCGAAGAAGCCATCGAGCCTATCGGTGGCGACACGGAGGAACTCTCAATGAAAGCACCAATGTCGGTGTCAAAACCGGCGGATCTCGGGTAGGGGTCCCTAAGCGTGCGTCTAGGCGGATGGTAACGGAGACAAGGGACACGATGTTTTACCCGAGTTGGGCCCTCTTGATGGAGGTAAAACCCTCGTCTGCTTGATTAATATTGATGATGTGTATTACAAGAGTGGATCTACCACGAGATCAAAGAGGCTAAACCCTAGAAGCTAGCCTATGGTATGATTGTTCGTCCTATGGACTAAAGCCATCCGGTTTATATAGACACCGGAGAGGGCTAGGGTTACACAGAGTCGGTTACAATGGTAGGAGATCTACATATCCGTATCGCCAAGCTTGCCTTCCACGCCAAGGAAAGTCCCATCCGGACACGGGACGAAGTCTTCAATCTTGTATCTTCATAGTCTTGGAGTCCGGCCGATGATGATAGTTCAGCTATCCGGACACCCCCTAGTCCGGAACTCCCTCGGCACCCCATCACGGTGGTCAGTTCTGCTCCCTTAGGTGATATCCTACAGAACCGGGAAGCGACTGGCCGGATTGCCAAGTGGGCTATATTGCTTGGGCCACACGGTCTCAAATACGTGCCTCGGACGGCGGTGAAGTCTCAAGCACTTGTGGATTTCATTAACGATTGGACGGAGTTGCAAGCACCTGAAGAAAAGCCGGATTATACATATTGGACCATTCATTTTGACGGATCTAGGCAATTGGAGGCTCGGGGCTGGAGTCGTACTAACTTCCCACGAGGTGACAAGTTTTATTCGTTCTCGCTTAATGTTCCTTGTACTAACAATGCAGCTGAGTATGAAGCCTTGCTCCATGGTCTCCGGATGGCTAAGGAGATGAATCTAAGCGGGTTAAGTGCTTGGTGACTCGGACCTAGTGGATCAACAAGTGTCTGGCACTTGGGATTCAAAGGACCCACTCATGGCTGCATATCGTCGTGAGGTGGATATTGTTGCAGGTCATTTCAAGGGATATCAGGTGGACCACGTGGACCGTCGGAAGAATGAAGCGGCGGACGCTTTAAGCAGTTGGGCTCTCAATGCAAACCGGTCCGCCCAATGTTTTCTGGGCGTGCTGCACAACCCATCGGTCAAGCTCCACTGGTGAAGCGGATTTGGCTATTCTGATCCGGAGGCTCAATTGGTGGCAGCTCTTCCGTCGCTCCGGATTGGGCCTTCCTTATCGGCATACATGAACCGGGCGAGTTACGAGAAGATGAGGCGTTGGCCCGGCGAGATAGTTCGGCGATCTAAGTCTATGACCATTGTTAATGGCGAATTGCATCATTGCAGTGTGTCAGGGGCGTTTCAACGCTGTGTGTCCCCTGAGGAAGGCTGTGAAATATTACGTGAGATCCACGAAGGAGATTGTGGTCACCACGCCGGTTCAAAATCCTTGGTGGCTAAAGCGTTCCGCCACGGTTTCTATTGGTAGACTGCCCATGCTGATGCGGAAGATCTGGTCAGACGATGTGATGGTTGTGAAAAGTTTTCCAGACGTGCTCATGTACCGGCCCAAGAATTGAGGATGATTCCAATTACTTGGCCATTTGCGACTTGGGGGCTGGATATGGTTGGACCTTTCAAAAGGTCCAAGGACAAGAAGACCCACCTGCTGGTGGCGGTCGACAAGTTTACAAAGTGGGTAGAGGCAGAACCTGTTAGCAAGTGTGATGCGGCCACGGCGGTTCAGTTCATCAAAAAGGTGATTTTCCGGTTTGGTTTTCCACACAGTATCATCACAGATAATGGTACCAATTTGTCCAAAGGTGCCATGAAGGAGTTCTGTGACGTGAGCACGTCCGACTTAGCGTTTCTTGATAGCTCACCCACAGTCCAATGGTCAGCGGAAAGAGCCAATCAAGAGATCTTGAGAGGCATCAAGCCCGGCTTATGGTCCCTTTGCGAGAGGACACGGGTTGTTGGGTAGAGGAGCTACCGTCGTGTTATGGAGTATCAACACTTCGCCTAACAGATCCACGGGATACCGCCGTTCTTTATG
>JAHIAM010006852.1:0-22867 GCA_021605205.1 Aegilops longissima
AATCTTTTAGGGTTTTTGCTTTGTTGAATTTGCGGTTGCATCGTCGTGTCAAGTTGCTGGTCTTAGAGTCTAGTCTTTTAGAGTTTGAGTTACGGTCATAAGTTGTCACGCTTGTTGCCTTTCATCATCATCGCCTTGCCATCTACCACCATTGCTTCGAACTATTCTACTTATGACAAAGAATTATATGCTCTTGTTGGGACTTTAGAGACATGGCAACATTATTTATGGCCCAAAGAATTTGTTATACATTCCGATCATGAATCTTGAAACATATTAAAAGTCAAGCTAAAGCCCGAATACGTAGACATGCTAAATGGGTTGAATTCATTGAGACTTTCCTTATGTCATTAAACACAAGAAGGTAAAGAAAATGTTATTGCTGATGCTTTGTCTACGTCGCTATACTATGCTTTTACAACTTGACTTCAAAATATTTGGTTTGGAGACCATCAAAGATCAATATGTGCATGATGCTGATTTTAAAGATGTAATGCAGAATTGTAAGAAGGAAGAACATGGAACAAGTTCGTTATTAATGATGGTTTTGTGTTCCGTGCTAACAAGCTATGCATTCACTGCTAGCTCTGTTCGTATTATGTTGTTGCGGGGAGGCATGGAGGAGGATTAATGGGACACTTTGGCGTCAAAGAAGGCGGAGGATATAATTGCTACACATTTCTTTTGGCCAAGATGAGGCCGGATGTTGAGCGTTTTGTTGCTCGTCGCACTACATGTCAAAAAGCTAAGTCACGACTCAATCCTCATGGTTTATATATGCCTTTGCACTGCCTAGTGTTCCTTGGGAGGATATATCTATGGACTTTGTTTTAGGTTTACTCGAACAAAGAAGGAGGATAACATATTTGTTGTCGTGGATAGATTCTCGAAAATGGCACACTTTATACCATGTCATAAAAGCGATGATCTTGTTAATGTTGCTGATTTGTTCTTCGTGAAATTATTCGCTTGCATGGTGTGCCAAATACTATTGTTTCAGATCGTGATACTAAATTTCTTAGCCACTTTTGGAGATGTTTATGGGCTAAGTTGGGGACTAAACTGCTTTTAGTACTACTTGTCACCCCAAACCGATGGATAAACTGAAGTAGTCAATAGAACATTGTCTACTATGCTTAGGGCTGTTTGAAGAATAATAAGAAAATGTGGGAAGAATGCTTGCCTCATATTGAATTTGCTTATAATCGTTCATTGCATTCTACTACTAAGATGTGCCCTTTTGAAATTGTGTATGGCTTCCTACCTCGTGCACCTATTGATTTGTTGCCTCTTCCATCTTCGGAGAAGGTTAATTTTGATGCTAAAGAACGTGCTGAATTGATTTTAAAATGCATGAGATAACTAAGGAAAACATTAGCGTATGAATGCTAAATATAAACTTCTGGAGATAAGGGTAGAAAACATGTTGTCTTTGCACCGGAGATCTTGTTTGGTTACATTTGCGTGAGGATAGGTTTCCTAATTTATAAATCAAAGCTAATGCCACGTCGATGATGGTCCATTTAAGGTGTTAGAAAATAAATGATAATGCATATAAACTTGAGCTGCCTCGCAGATTTTGGGGTTAGTCCACTTTTAACATTGCAGATTTGAAGCCTTATTTGGGTGAGGAATATGAGCTTGATTCGAGGGCGACTTCATTTCAAGAAGGGAGGATGATGAGGACATCAATACCATTGTTACACCCAGCCCCTCTGCTACATATCTTGGACCAATTACTAGAGCTCACAGCACGCCAATTAAATTATCAGGTACTTTCGTTTCTTGGTAATGATTCTAATGTTCATGAGAATATGATACTGCCTAAATTGGATACATTTGTTTTGCTTACAAATGAAGGCCCTAGCTTGGAGAAGGATGGACATTGGAGCAAGAACAAGCATGGAGATAATGCCATGCAGAGGGAACAAACGGAGTTACAAGTGATGATTTCAGGACTTTGAAGCCACCATAATGGATGCATGAAGCCTTGGACGAAATATACAAGATGCTACTTCATAAATGTCGTCTCGAGGCTATTCTAGGTGCTTCACGTCACCTTATTAGTGGGCAGAGGCCCATATGATTTCAAATACTTAAGTATAGGCTGTTTTAGAGTCCGTATGTGTGGGAAACAAGAGTTAGGGTTGATTTGGACCCCTCCACTAAGGGCCACGAAATTCCCCCTCTTCCTCCATATATACAGCCCTTAGGGCACCGTTTAGACCTTGGGTTTGTTTAGATTAAAGTTAGCCATAGCTGCAACCGCATGCTGCCCGTTTGTGTTCAGCGACCGGACAAAGCGTCACAGAACCCCACCTTGATCAATAAAGCTTTCATCTTATATTCGCAATATCCAGATTGCAATCTCAGTTTCTTGCTTGTTCTTCGTTTGCTCGCAGGAAACAGGCCCTCGTGGTCGGAGGTTGATCGTGCTGAGCGTGGTCAATAACCCTCGGTTGGTTTACTTGCGATTGCTAAAGGCGCGGCGTCTCGATACGATCGTGGTCGGATCGTCAAGGTCGACTCCACGAAGCGATAGCCACCATCTCATTGAAACATCCGGGACACCTTTGCCTCTATCAGCCCATCTGCATTTAGGCCGCACCATCGAGACTAGCCTTTGAGTATTGCCGCGACGTGACTTGTGCACATTAATGATCATACTCCATAGCATACATACCATACCAAAGTGGTGCATATCTTAGCATCAACTTGTGTGTCACAAAGTTGTCATAGCATACACAATTGCTATCTTGGTTCGTGAAGATTTGCATGAAAAAAGAGCTCAAAGAAAGAGCCAATCAAGCTTTTAAGCAAGAGAAAGATAAGCAAAAGCTTATGAGCAAGAACCATTGCATCATAAAACATTAAGATTGTCATACTTGATCATCTTGGATCAACACATGGAAACACCATACATATAGCATACTTGGGATAGAAGTCGTTGCATTTTTGCTAGTAGGTTGTGCACAAGTTCGTATCCGCCTATTGTGCAATCGTTATAGCGTCTCTCTAGTGTTGTGCAACAAGAGCATCTTGGTGAATTCCACATTTTGGCTCATCCTTGGTTGCATAACCCCATATTATCTATTTGCGTGTGTTTCCGCGGTAACATATCTTGCTATTGGTCTACTTGTTGCATTTGCAAATTTGTGAATCATTTCCAACTTTATTGAGTCTCACGTACAATTGCATCAAATTTTGTGCCACCATCCTAACCGAAGCTCCACCATAAGATTTTATTTGTGTAGGTGTGAGAACCGACGAAATCGGTACCAAGAGTGCTATTTCATTGTCCGCATTTGAGTGAACTTGATTCATTTTCAACATCGGTCGAAAGGTACATTGGTATAAGTTCTTTTCCGTTCTACCACTCACATCTTGCTTGGAATGATGGATAGGCCAAGTTCTTCTACCAACCCACTCTTCATCGAGCAAGACGGACGACATGACTTCATCGTCACCAAGAGCCACCTCTTTGGTGCACTGTGAGCGTTGCACCAAGAACAACAAGCAATGAGCGATCCGCATCGACAACCTCGCCACCGACTTGCGACTCTCAGAGCAACGCATAAGAGACTACTTCGACAACAAGTTCGAGGCTCACAAGCAAAGAGAATGATGCAAGAATGGGCGAGATCCGCACTTTGATGAAAACCGGCATCATTCAACTTCTTCATCATCAAGAGCGAACGCGCCGAGTCGACACTCCGACGACACCTTCTACGACTCAAGTACACCTACCGAACACTCTTCGTCGTGCGCGCGTCAAGACCGTCATGCATCGCAACCGCTACATGACAAGCATTCACAAGAGCAAGTTGATGATCAAGTTCTCGTCCTCAATCAAACCATGAGGCTTTTGCTCAAGCTCAAGAACGACAACGTCTTATTAAGCCAACAAGAGGAAGAACGACGCGTCTTCACCAAGGCGAACAAGGCGCCAAGGCTCAACGTCTTCAACAACAACAACGTGAAGCGCAAGCTCTTGAAGCATAGCGCGCCCTTCAAGAATCAAGTAGAGCAATAAGCCAATCGCAATCGCAAAGCGGTGCAATCAAGAGGAAGCCCTTGAGAAGAAATCCAAGAGAGGAACTACCAACCTCATGTACAGCGTCAAGTTCCTCAAGCTCCTCCACAAGCTCGTCAAGCTCCACCTCAACCTCAAGTTCAAGAGCAAGTTGATCATGGTCTTCCTCAGCGTCACAAGAGCAACATGAAGGTGTAGTACATTCCCGTCAAGGGCGTCATCATCAACATCGCCAACAACACAATGAAGAGCAGCGCTTCTGACAAGCTAAAATTCACCATGCCCAAGTTCAATGGAAGCAATGACCCAAGACTACCTCTCATGGGCGTTGAAGGTTGACAAAATCTTCCGCTTGCACAACTTCGATGAAGCGAAGAAAATCGCTATGGCATCACTTGAGTTCCAAGACTATGTGCTCATATGGTGGGAACAAATCATTGAGTGATGACAAGCAAGAGGCGAACCCCAATCACCACTTGGGCTCAAATGAAGGATGTCATGCGAGAGCACGTTTGTGCCAACCTACTACAACCGCGACCTCTTCAAGAAACTCCAACTACTCAAGCAAGGAACAAAGAGTGTTGAAGAATACTACAAGGAAATGGAGATAGCCATGATTAGAGCCAATGTCAAGGAAGATGATGAGCAAACTATGGCACGTTTCTAGAATGGACTCAATCATCCCATCAAGAAGATCGCGACTTCCAACCATACTCATCCCTCATTGAGCTCGTGCATCAAGCTACAAAGGCGGGCAGCCAAGTGCAAGATGACTTCAAATGCACGCCAAGTACTCATCCAAGACCTCTGACTTCTCCAACAAACAAGCTTCAACGACTCCTCCAACATCTACATCAACCAAGCTTTCTTCAAGAAGCGACGACAAGTCAAGTTACAAGAAGATATCGACAAGTTCAAGTCGTCCTCCTCCTAGTACAAGCAACCTCAAGCTGCGTGCTTCATCCTCTACTCCGGCCGATGAGACCATCAAGACAAGCTCCTTCAAGTGTTTCACTTGCGGGCGCGAGCCACAAGTCATCTGAATGCACCAACAAGCACCATGATCCTCAACGGCGATGGCACATATGACTCCATGAGTGAAGAGGAGATGGAAGCTCTTGAGCAAGTGGCCATGCACCGGCAAGTAAGCGAAAAAGATGATCAAGTCTTTTGTGATGAGGATTCAAGCCCGCTCGTTATCTCAAAGGTCTTGACTCTTCAACATCAACAAGAAGAAGACCAGCGATGCCACATCTTCCACACAAAAGCCGGCATCAATGGGCGGTCCATCAAGGTCATCATCGATGGAGGTAGTTGCCACAACTTGGCTAGTGAAGAACTATGCTCCAAGCTCCAATTGGTCATGAGGAAGCACCCGCATCCCTAAGGTTCAATGGCCAAGTGACTCCGGCACTATCGAGTCGAGCATCGGTCCAAGTCTCCTTCAAAATTGGTGCTTATGAAGACACGTTGGAATGTGATGTGGTCCCAATGACCGTTTGCCACCTACTTCTAGGGCGACCATGGCAATTCGACCAGTGGTGTCGTCCACAATGGCGCACCAATCACTATAGCTTCAAGATGAAGGGAAAGAATATGTGCTCACGACCTATGTCTCCTAGCCATGTGATAGCCGACAAACAAGCCACCAATCATAGAGACAAGAGTGAGAAAGTGACCCACCCAAAAGTGAGTGAGAGCCACAAGCCAAATTTGGCGACTCTTAGCTAGAGAGAAAAACCTCATTCTATTTGCCACCAAAAGTGAGATGAGAGAAGTGTGTGAGAACCCATCTACCGTGATGCACTTTGTCCTTGTGTGCAAGGATGGAGAACCAAAACTAACAACATTCACGAGCTACCTTTGGTGTTTCAATCTTTGCAGGAATTTCAAGATGTTTTCCCGATGAGCTACCTCAGGTCTACCTCCTCTTGAGGCATTGAGCATCGAATCGACCTCATTCCGGCGCGCGCTACCAAACAAAGCTCCATACCGAGTCAATCCGGAAGAAACCAAGGAGATTCAGCGGCAAGTACAACAACTAATCGACAACGGTCATATGCGTGGCTTAAGCCCTTGTGCCGTTCCTGTTATTCTTGTGCCTAAGCCCGATGGAAGTTTCGCTTGTGTTCCAATTGTAGACCTATCAATGCTATTACCGTTCGATATAGACATCCCATTCCTCGCTTAGATGACATGCTTGATGAACTTAGTGGAGCCAACTTTTTCAAAAATTGATCTTAAAGTGGCTATTATCAAATCCGCATACAAGAGGGTGATGAATGGAAAACTGCTTTCAAAACCAAATTTGGTTTATATGAATGGTTAGTGATGCCTATGGGTCTTTCTAAGCTCCGGTACTTTTGTGCGTCTTATGCATCATGTTGTAGTCCTTATATTGGAGTCTTTGTTGTGGTTTACTTTGATGATATTCTTGTGTTTAGCAAAACCATGAAAGAGCACATCAATCATGTAAAATCTGTGTTGCAAACTCTTCAAGGAAAGCCTTTATGCAAACTTGAAAAATGCACTTTTGGAGTTGACAAAGTGGTTTTCTTGGGTTTTATTGTTTCCTCAAAGGGTGTCCATGTTGATGAATCTAAAATTGAAGCAATCAAAACTTGGCCCTCAACCCACCAATTTGCAACAAGTCTTGAAGTTTTCTTGGTCTTGCGGGTTTCTATCGTCGTTTTATGAAGATTTTAGTACAATTGCCGCTCCTTTGCATGCTTTGAGCAAGAAGAATACTTCCTTTGTTTGGGGAACTTTGCAATCAACACGCTTTTGATGAGCTCAAGTCTTTGCTTACATGCTCGATTCTTGCTTTGCCCAATTTTGACAAAACTTTTGAGGTTCATTGTGATGCAAGTGGTACCGAATTGGCGGAGTTTTGATGCAAGAAAACGAGCCATTGCATATTTTAGTGAAAAACTCTCGGTGCTCAACAATTATCCATCTATGACAAATAATTGTATGCTTTAGTGCATGTGCTACATGTTTGGAACATTACCTTAGACCTCATGAGTTTGTCATCCCACCGATCATGAAAAATGCTTAAGTACCTCAAAGGTCAAACTAAATTGAACAAGCGTCATGCAAAATGGAGTGAATTCATTGAATCTTTTCCTTATGTGATAAAGTACATTAAGGGTAAAGAAAATGTAGTTGCCTGACGCTTTCCATATCCATGCTTGTCACTCAACTTGAATTGAATGTTATTGGTTTTGAGCATATAAAAAGACTTGTATGAGCATGATCCATCTTTTGCTTCTCCTTATGCTAAGTGCTTGGCGCACACGTCTTGGGAACAATATTACATCAAGGATGGTTATCTTATGAGAGCTAACAAACTTTGCATTCCGAGTCTTCTCTTCGTTTGCTCCTTTTGCAAGAGGCTCATGGAAGCGGACTCATGGGACACTTTGGACAGCGACAAGACATTGTACGCTCTCCAACAACTACTTTTGGCCCAAGATGTTCCATGACGTCTCACGCTTCACCAACCGATGCTATACATGTCATAAAGCTAAGTCTAAAGCTCAATCTCATGGCCTTTACATGCCTCTCCTATTCCATATCAACCATGGGAAGACATTAGTATGGATTTTGTACTCGGTTTGCCTAGGACTCAAAATGGCAAGGATTCCGTCTTTGTTGTTGTGGATAGATTTTCTAAGATGGCACATTTCATACCTTGCAACAAGATGAGCGATGCTTCACATGTTGCCAATCTCTTTTGTAAGGAAATCTTGCGACTCCATGGCGTATCAAAGACAATCGTCTCCGATCGTGGCGTCAAGTTCTTGAGTTACTTTTGGAAGACCCTATCGTAAGCTTCGAATCAAGCTCTTGTTCTCCTCGGCATACCATCCTCAAACCGGCGGCCAAGCGGAGGTGACGAACCGCCACACTATCCACTCTACTTCGTGTCTTGATCAAGAAGAACATCAAGGAATGGGAAACATGTCTACCCATCGCCGACTCGCCTACAACCGTGCAAGACATTCAACTACCAGCAAGTCCCCTTGAGGTGTCGCTCTGGTTTCAACCCGTTGTCCCCATTGGACATTCTACCACTTCCTCTCCAAAGCGCACTCAACATGGATGCAAGTGAACAGCAAGCTACATCAAGAGATGCTGCGAAGATACAAGGCACACCATTGAGCGCCAAGTACAACGTCAAGCAAACAAGCTCAACGTAACAAGCAACCCATAAAGCCTTCAACATTGGTGATCTAGTGTGGCTACACCTTCGCAAGGACCGCTTCCCAAAAAGGCAAGTCCAAGCTTCTCCCTCGAGCCGATGGACCTTTCAAGGTGCTAACATGCGCTACAACTAAGCGCCTACAAGATCGACCTACCTCGAGACAAATACAACGTGGCGACATCTTCAACGTCCAAGGACCTCGCACCATTCCATGGAGATGAAGCTTTTGATCCGAGTCGGATCTCTCCCAAGGGGGAGATGATGCAGAGCATCCGATCATCCCATGGACATACAACCGTCTCATCAAGAGCCAAGAGGACCCATGACCACGAGCTAGAGCTAGGCTCTCGAGAAGAGGTGACCTCTTTCCTTATTGATATCACATATGATCCCTCGAGACATGGCTACCACCTAAGTCCGATATGCTATGCATGATTAGGTGTCAAGGAGACCTCAAGCCATGCACATGAAGATGGACAAGCCGCCAAGTCCATGGATGAAGAGAACCAGCGCAAGCTTGGCGTAATCACCTTCCGGGCCCCGGACATCCGGCCATGACCGGACATCCGGCCCTGGAGTTTCTACATCACCCTCAACCAACCTGCCCAAGTACCCGGGCCGGACATCCGGCGTCCAAGCCGGACATCCGGCCCCACCAGGATATCCGGCTCCCAGCACGTCCGGCGCCCTCTCGAGTTCGTTTGAAGCGGTCACCCTAGCCGGACATCCGGCTGATGGTGACATCCGGCGCCTCGCATGAATACAGGACATCGACCCGACGCCCGGGACGTCTGGCCTCCCCCGCCTGGTGCCAGGCCTTAGGGCCTTGTCCTTGTACCCCTTCGCCCGAGACTATATATACTTGTTCCTTTCCTCTTTCTAGGGTTAGCTTTGGATTAGCTCATATTTTGGTGTGAGCCTTTGCTCATCCACTTGGCTACTTCTCCTCGGAGATCAGGACCTATCTGGAGAAGATCCCCCAAGCGGTTCAAGACCCCCTACTAGGGTGGACCCCATCAAGACCTCCTCTCCGGAGAAGAATGGCTACTCGTGTATCCTTACCTTTGTTGTCCTTGAATCTTGTGCCACTCTATGTGATCGATAATCTAGCACTTGTGTGATTGGTTTCTTGTCGGTTGAGTGAATTCTCTCTCGCTTTCCCCATGATTCCTCTTGTTCTTCGGCGTGTTTTCGTGATTCCCCGTGAGATCCGCTCCAACATTGAAAGATCGTCCATGTAGGGTTCCGCCTACATCACCACGTCATCATCTACTTCCACCACGTTCTACTACACCGCACCTCCGTGGTGCCACCTCCAACCATGATACAAGAAAGCAGGCACAACCACCACTATTCGCCAAGAGCACACCTGCTGGTCCCTACACGCTGCTTTTCTTCTTCCATGGCGTCAACGAGCACACGAGGTGATATTATTTGTCGTAAATGCGTTGTAAGGAAGAGGACATTTTGCGAGAGAATGCCAATCTCAGCGTGTGATGATTGCTCACGAGGATGGTGGTTATGAGTCCGCTAGTGACTATGATGAAGAGACTTTGGCTCTTATTACACATGAAGAACACGGTGGAGATGATTACGATCATGAGACGCAATACATGGCTCTTTGAAGATCTTGATAGGTATGAATGTTTAGTTGCTCAACGTGTTTTGGAGTGTGCAGGTTACAAGCTGAGCAAAATCGAGAGGCATAATTTGTTCCATACAAAGGGAGTTGTGAAGGAGCGTTCTATTCAAGGTCATCATAGATGGAGGGAGCTGCAACAACTTGGCTAGCATGGAGATGGTGGAGAAGTTATCTCTCACCACAAGACCACATCCACATCCTTACTACATCCAATGGTTCAACAACGTGGCAAGGTTAAGGTAACACATTATTGATAAGTGTGCATTTAGTATCTCTACATATGCTGATTATGTCTATTGTGATGTGGTACCTATGCAAGCATGTTCCTTATTACTTGGTAGACCATGGCAATGTGATAAAATTCTGTACACCATGGTAGAAACAATCAGTATACTCTTGTTCATAAGGATAAAAATATTACTTTACTTCCTATGACTCCTGATTCCATTTTGAAAGATGATATTAGTCGAGCTAATAAAGCAAAACAGGATAAAAATAAGAGTGAAAATCAGATTGTGGCAAAGCAATTTGAGCAACAAATGAAGCCTAATAGTAAACCATCTAGTGTTGTTTCTGAAATTAAATTGAAAAGTGCATGTTTACTTGCCACTAAATCGATATTGATGAGCTAGATTTCAGCAATCTGCTTGCTATGCTTTTGTGTGCAAAGAGGCATTATTTTCATTCGAGGACGTGCCTTCCTCTTTGCCTCCTGTCACTAACATTTTGCAGTGTTGTTGGCGTCTTTCCACAAGGCGTAAGCCACAGGGATTACCTCCCATTCGAGGATTGAGCATCGATTGACTTAATTCGGGTGCATCATTACCCAACCATGCACCATACCGTACCAATCCGAGGAGAGCGAAGGAGATTATCGTCAATACTGGAGCTGCTTTCGACAAAGGTTATATCTGCGAATCCCTTAGTCCTTGTGCTGTTCCTATTATTCTAGTGCCGAAAAAGGATGGTACATCACGTATGTGTGTTGATTGTAGAGGCATTAATAATATTACTATTCGTTATCGTCATCCTATTCCTAGGCTAGATGATATGCTTGATGAATTGAGTGGCTCTACAATATTCTCCAAAGTTGATTTGCGTAGTGGATACCATCAAATTCGTATGAAATTGGAGATGAATGGAAAACAGCATTTAAAACTAAGTTTGGGTTATATGAGTGGTTAGTCATGCCTTTTGGGTTAACTAATGCACCTAGTACTTTCATGAGATTAATGAGCGAAGTTTTACGTGCTTTCATTGGACGATTTGTGGTAGTTTACTTTGATGACATATTGATTTATAGCAGATCTTTGGAGGAACATTTGGAACATTTACGTGCTGTTTTATTGCTCTATGTGATGCGTTTGTTTGGTAACCTTGGGAAGTGCACCTTTTGCACCTGACGGTATCTTTTCTTGGCTATGTTGTTACTCCACAGGAATTGAAGTTGACAAAGGCAAGATTGAAGCTATTGAGAGTTGGCCGCACCCCAAAGCGGTCACACAAGTGAGGAGTTTTCTTGGCCTCGCTGGTTTCTATAGGCGTTTTGTGAGAGATTTCAGCACCATTGCTGCACCTCTCAATGAGCTTACAAAGAAGGATGTGTCTTTTTGTTTGGGGTACCACACAGGAAGAAGCCTTCACGGTATTGAAAGATAAGTTGACACATGCTCCTTTACTCCAACTTCCTGATTTTAATAAGATTTTTGAGCTTGAATGTGATGCTAGTGGAATTGGATTAGGAGGTGTGTTATTACAAGATGGCAAACCTATTGCATACTTTTCTCAAAAAATTGAGTGGGCCTAGTCTGAATTATTCTACTTATGATAAAGAATTATATGCTCTTGTTCGACTTTAGAAACATGGCAACATTATTTATGGCCCAAAGAATTTGTTATACATTCGATCATGAATCTTTGAAACATATTAAAAGTCAAGCTAAACTGAATCGTAGACATGCTAAATGGGTTGAATTCATTGAGACTTTCCCTTATGTCATTAAACACAAGAAGGGTAAAGAAAATGTTATTGTGATGCATTATCTCGTCGCTATACTATGCTTTCACAACTTGACTTCAAAATATTTGGTTTGGAGACCATCAAAGATCAATATGTGCATGATGCTGATTTTAAAGATGTCTTGCAGAATTGTAAGAAGGAAGAACATGGAACAAGTTCGTTGTTAATGATGGATTTGTGTTCCGTGCTAACAAGCTATGCATTCCAGCTAGCTCCGTTTGTCTTTTGTTGTTGCAGGAGGCGCATGGAGGAGGACTAATGGGACACTTTGGCGTGAAGAAGGCGGAGGATGTACTTGCTACACATTTCTTTTGGCCAAAGATGAGGCGGATGTTGAGCGTTTTGTTGCTCGCTGCACTACATGTCAAAAAGCTAAGTCACGACTCAATCCTCATGGTTTATATATGCCTTTGCTCGTACCTAGTGTTCCTTGGAAGGATATATCTATGGACTTTGTTTTAGGTTTACCTAGAAGAAAGAAGGGAGGATAACATATTTGTTGTCGTGGATAGATTCTAGAAAATGGCACACTTTATACCATGTTATAAAAGCAATGATGTTGTTAATGTTGCTGATTTGTTCTTTCATTGAAATTATTAAGCTTGCATGGTGTGCCAAATACTATTGTTTCAGATCGTGATACTAAATTTCTTAGCCACTTTTGTTGATGTTTATGGGCTAAGTTGGGGACTAAACTGCTTTTAGTACTACTTGTCACCCCAAACTGATGGACAAACTGAAGTAGTCAATAGAACATTGTCTACTATGCTTAGGGTTGTTTTGAAGAATAATAAGAAAATGTGGGAGGAATAATTGCCTCATATTGAATTTGCTTATAATCGTTCATTGCATTCTACTACTAAGACGTGCCCTTTTGAAGTTGTGTATGGTTTCCTACCTCATGCACCTATTGATTTGTTGCCTCTTCCATCTTCGGAGAAGGTTAATTTTGATGCTAAACAACGTGCTGAATGGATTTTAAAAATGCATGAGTTAACTAAGGAAAACATTGAGCGTATGAATGCTAAATATAAACTTGCTGGAGATAAGGGTAGAAAACATGTTGTGTTTGCACCTAGAGATCTTGTTTGGTTACATTTGCGTGGGATAGATTTCCGATTTGCAAATCAAAGCTAATGCCACGTAATTGATGGTCCCTTTAAGGTGTTGGAGAAAATAAATGATAATGCATATAAACTTGAGCTGCCGCAGATTTTGGGGTTAGTCCACTTTTAACATTGCAGATTGAAGCCTTATTTGGGTGAGGAAGATGAGCTTCCGTCGAGGGCGACTTCATTTCAAGAAGGGAGGATGATGAGGACATCAATACCATTGTTACACCCACAGCCCCTCTTGCTAATATATCTTGGACCAATTACTAGAGCTCGCATGCGCCAATTAAATTATCAGTACTTTCGCTTTCTTGGTAATGATTCTAATGTTCATGAGAATATGATGTTGCCTAAATTGGATACATTTGTTTTGCTTACAAATGAAGGGCCTAGTTTGGAGAAGGATGGACATTGGAGCAAGAACAAGCATGGAGATGATGCCATGCGTAAGAGGAACAGAACGGAGTTACAAGTGATGATTCGGACTTTGAAGCCACCATAATGGGTGCATGAAGCGTTGGACGAAATATACAAGATGCTACTTCATAAATTTCGTCCGAGGCTATTCTAGGTGCTTTCGTCACCATATTATTGGGTCAGGTCCTTGTAATTTCGAAATACACAAGTATAGGCTATTTTAGAGTCCGTATGTGTGGGGAAACAAGAGATAGGGTTGATTTGGACCCTCCACCAAGGGCCCCGAAATTCCCCCTCCTCCTCCATATATACAGCCCTTAGGGCACCGTTTAGGACTTTGGGTTTGTTTAGATTGAAAGTTCGCCATAGCTGCAACCAGCGTGCCGATTTGTGTTCAACGACCGGACAAAGCGTCATGTAACCCCACCTTGATCAATAAAGCTTTCATCTTATATTCGCAATATCCAGATTGCAATCTCAGTTTCTTGCTTATTCTTCGTTTGCTCGCAGGGAAACAGACCCTCGTGGTCAGGTTGATCGTGTGTCCTGCGTGGTCAATAACCTCGGAGTTGGTGTAGCGATTGCTATAAGTAGGGACGTCAAGCACGTTCATGGTCGGATTGTCAAAGTCGACTTCCTCCAAAGCTAGCAAAACCAACATCTCATCGAAAGCGGGACACCTTTGCCTCTATCAGCATTAGTTAACCCAAAAGGCATGACTAACCACTCATATAAACCAAACTTAGTTTTAAATGTTGTTTTCCATTCATCTCCCAATTTCATACGAATTCTGATGGTATCCACTCCATAAATCAACTTTGGAGAATATTGTAGAGCCACTCAATTCATCAAGCATATCATCTAGCCTAGGAATAGGATGACAATAACGAATAATATTATTAATGCCTCTACAATCAACACACATCATGACGTACCATCCTTTTTAGGCACTAGAATAATAGGAACAACACAAGGACTCAAGGGATTGGCAGTATATAACCTTTGTCGAGAAGCTCTGTACTTGACGCATAATCTCCTACCGTCTCCTCCGGATTGATGCGGTATGGTGCACGCTTGGAGTAGCAGCGATGCAGGGGAATTAAGTCAATTTGATGCTCAATCCCTCAGAATAGGTGGTAATCCGGTGGCACGTCTTGTGGAAAGACCTCGGTGAACTCTTGCAAAATCTTAGTGGCGGCGAGGCGAAAGAGGAAGGCACGTCCTCGAATGAAAATAATGCCTCTTTGCACAAAAAGCATAGCAAACAGATTTGCTAAAATCTAGCTCATCAATATCAGATTTGGTGGCAAGTAAACATGCACTTTTCAATTTAATTTTAGAAGCAGAGGTAGATGGTTTAGTATTAGGCTTCATTTGTTGCTCAAATTCTTTACCACAATCTGATTTTCACTCTTATTTTTCTCCTGTTTATCTTTATTAGCACTAATAATATCATCTTTCAAAATGGAATCAAAGTCGCAAGGAAGCAAAGTAATATTTTGTCGCCTATGAACAAGAGTATGCCAGATTGTTTCTACCATGGTGTCAGATTTTTATCAAATTGCCATGGTCTGCCAATAATAAGGAACATGCTTGCATAGGTACCACATCACAATCAACATAATCAGCATATGTAGAGATACTAAAATGCACGAACAATCGTCTTACCTTAACCTTACCGCTGTTGTTGAACCATTGGATGTAGTAAGGATGTGGATGTGGTCTTGTGGTAGAATGGCTTCTCCACCATCTCCATGCTAGCCAAGTTGTTGCAGCTCCCTCCATCTATGATGGCCTTGAATAGAGCGTTCCTACAACTCCTTTGTATGGAACAAATTATGCCTCTGATTTTGCTAAACATGTAACCTTGCACCTCAAAACACGTTGAAGCGACTAAACATTCATACTGTCGGCCGGCAAGCCATGTATTGTCTCATTATCATAGTCACTAGCGGACTCATACCCACCATCTCATGCAATCATCACCTGTTTGATTTGTTCTCTTGCAAATGTCCTCTTCCCATACAACAGCGACAAACTAATATCTATACAGCCTTTTGTTGGCGCCATGGAAGAAGAAGAACTTTATGCGGGCCAGCAGGTGTACTCTTGGCGAGATAGTGGTGGTTATGCACCTTTCTTGTATCCGCGGTTGGAGAATTGTACTGAAGGAAGTGATGGTGCAGTGGAAGAAAGATGATACCGCGTGGTGTCCATGATGAGAGTGGGCACTGCGAGAAGAATTAGTACCACGCCAATGCACAGCCGATCACGCACTTCACGTTCGACTTTACAAGCAAGATGGAATAAGCGAGTGATATTATTATAATCCTTATAGTCTAGAATGGTCTGAATCTCTCTATTTATCCACCCAAAAGCGTGCAAAGCATAACTTCATTCTCCTCAACAATACAACATCTAATCAAGCTAGTTTGTACTTCACGATAATATTCTTCTGCGATTTTTCCCTTGTCTTAAAATGCAATTTTTTGAAGTAATTCACGTTGATAATATGGTGGAACTTGCCAGTATGCATAGCAGTTTTCAAAGCAGCCCAAGTAGTTGGAATAGGATATAATCGACAATGTTCGAACCACCAAACACATACAAAGCTAGTGAAAGCATAACCAGTAGCAAGAACACGTCTCTCCTCGGGATATTGTAAACATGTAAATCACTGTTCAGTTTCTAACTCCCAAGTAAGATATATATCAGAACATATCTACCCTTAAATGGTGGAATATTCAATTTCAGTTTAGGGAGAGATGGTCATGATCTATTACTGAAGAGAGCCCTAAAATTGCCATTATTTGCATGTGGACGACTGGTGGTTCGCGTAGGTCGATTTTATCAACTTCATCCTCATAATCTCCCACATAATCATCCTCCTCCGCATCAGCACCAGGAGCCACAAAAGAATGTCGGCAAGCCTCCAGCAGTTTGGCCAAGAGCAAAGAGGGACCGCTTTCGCTCGGCGTGAAGTACTGTTCCAGACGATGGAGGTAATCGTTATTATTGTTGTTGATTGTGAAGAATCGTTAGAGTGCAACTGTGTGTGGTGGTTGGAAAAGCCTTGAGCAATTAATTAAACTTGTTATCGAGCTTTGTTTGACGTCTTCTCCATGCCATCTATCTTCTCCATGGCCTCTTCAAATCTATTTAGCACATCTTTTTTGTCCACTCATCATTCTTGAAATTTATCATGCAAGTCTTTATTAAGTCATGTTCTCCCTAGTCAGTCTAAATTAAACTTGTGATCCTCGGCATGGTTAGCAGCAATAGAAACACACAGAATATGATCCTACGAACTACTAACAAGAGGTGGTGGTGGTGTCACAAATCCGTCAAGCAAATCTCAAATTCTTACAGTTCTTACCCGGAGGAGGTGATGGCAGCAACGTTGTAGTCAAAACTCTCAAAAGCTTGGATAGAAGCGATTGCGAGGAGAGTCAAGCATACGGCGTAGATGTATGTGGAGCTAGGAAGGCTTATAATATGGTAGCAAAAAGTTCAGACAATAATCAATTCGAGAGAGATGCAAAGTTGAATAAGCGCTCAACGGCAGTCTTGATCATTGGTCTAAACTGGGGCGTGCTAAGAGCGAGCCTAGAACACTAGCAAAATCACGGCGCTACCCGCGTAAACAAGGGAGGACACACTCTGAATTTATTTTCTCTTTTTTCTTTTTTTGCACTTTTTTTCCTCTTTTTTGCTCATAACAAGTTTTTTCGAAAAAAGTATACAAATGGTCTAAAACTGCCTGGCGAATTTTTCCAAACTTAGTTTTTTTTAGTTTGGAACTATTTTTCTTCTGCGGATGGCTTTCGGATGTTGGGGAGTCTACTGTCGTCATTTCGAAGTATGGCGTGATCTGGAAATCCAAAACAAAGCAACAATTCTTAGGACTGGGACTAGGAATTTGGTGGCGGAGAGGAATCTGGTGGAATCTTGGGTAGTGGCGGAGATGAATCACGAGTGGAACTTCGGACAGGTGGCGGATATGTGGTGGTGGTATATGGCAATGGTGATGAAGATTGGTGCGGTGGTGGTATATGGCAGCAGCGATGATGATCTGGTGGTGATATATGGCGGTGACTGGCGTGACAACTTTGTGAACAGAACTTCGAAACTAAAGGACTAGCGCTAAGACCAGCAACTTGACACGGCAATTCTGCCGCAAATTCGACAAAGCAAATACTGAAAAGATTATGCAAAGGCTCAGATTGGTTGGATGGGATGAACTAACCTAATTTTTTGGCTTTTTGGTAGACTATAGGTATGAAAAAGACTCGATCTAAACTATGAAAAAGTAAAATCTCAAAACAACCTGGCTCTAATACCACTTGATAGATGAAAGGTGTCCGATCTTTCGATGAGATGGTGGCTATCGTTTAGGATGAAGTGACTTTGATGAATCGACTGAGCGTCGCGGGGCGTCGGCGCCTTGTCTTAAACCAACGAGGTTATTGACCATGGCGAACGCGATCAACGACCGAAGGTCATTTCTCGCGCAAACGAAGAACAAGCAAGAAACTAAGATTGCAATCTGGATATTGCGAATATAAGAGAAAGCTTTATTGATCAAGGTGGGGTTCTATGACGCCTTGGTGCGAGTGAATTGAACACAAGCGAAGTGGGTTGAAGTTGCAGCTGACTATGAACTTTTAATCTAAGCAAAACCCCAAAGTCTAAACGGTGCCCTAAGGGTTGTATATATGGAGGAAGGGGAATTTCATGGGTGATGAGGACATCAATACCATTCTTACACCCACAGCCCCTCTGCTACATATCTTTTGGACCAATTACTAGAGCTCATGACGCCAATTAAATTATCGAGGTACTTTCGTTTCTGGGTAATGATTCTAATGTTCATGAGAATATGATGCTTCCTAAATTGGATACATTTGTTTTGCTTACAAATGAAGGCCCTAGCTTGGAGAAGGATGGACATTGGAGCAAGAACAAGCATGGAGATAATGCCATGCATGAAGGAACAAACGGAGTTACAAGTGATGATTCGAGGACTTTGAAGCCACCATAATGGGTGCATGAAGCCTTGGACGAAATATACAAGATGCTACTTCATAAATGTGGTCGAGGCTATTCTAGGTCTTGCGTCACCTTATTAGTGGGCCAGGCCCTTGTAATTTCGAAATACACAAGTATAGGCTATTTTTAGAGTCCGTAGTGTGGGGAAACAAGAGATAGGGTTGATTTGGGACCCTCCACCAAGGGCCACGAAATTCCCCCTCTTGTTTGTTACCCGTTTAGATTTTTCCGTATTTTGGGGAAAAAAAAATGGAAAAATCCTTTCCAAATTTCAACACCTTTCCCCAAAGTTTTTTTTAAGGGTTTTTTGCCAAATTTTTGGTTTTTTAGGGGAAAAAAAAAAAAGGGAAAAAAATGACCATCCGGGCTTTGGGAAATTTTACCTTTGTTTTTAGTGTTTTGCCCCCGGGCTTGAGGCCAAAAAAAAAAATCGGGTTTTTTTGTTTGCAAATTTTATTTTATAGGGCTAAATTTTTGCTTTTAAAAACCCAAAAAAAATTTTTTTTCCCGTGCGCCAATTTAGGTTTGCTTCCCCATTCGGTTTCCGCGATTGCTCTGGGTTTTTAAATTTTTTGAAATTGTTTTTGTTTTTTTACAAACCCCAACCACCACCCTTAAAGTGTCTTACAATTTTGTTGTTTCTATTCTTTGCTCCTGGGGGTAAAATTTGAGTTTGGGAACTGCAAAAAACCACATATATAAAAATGGTGGGCATAAATGGCCAATAAATTTAAGGCCATGGAGAAATGACATTGATTTCACTATGAAAGGGCCCCTAAATTTTGGCCAATTAGTAGGGGCCAATTTAAAATGGATGGTTTTTGGAATATTCAATGTTCAAAAAGTTTTGCTAAATTGGAACATTTTTTGAAAATGATTTAAGGAAGGTGGTTGGAAAAAAACATGGAATAATGCCCTGCCAAAGGAACAAAGGGTTACAATGAGTTTGGGGAAGACCATTGGGGGACCTTGGAGAAATTCAAATGCTTTTAAAAAGGGGTCAGGTATTCGGCTTGCCCTTATTGGGTGGGCCAACTAGAAATTTCGAAATATTAAAGTTAGGCTTTTTGGTTTCCCCTTATTGTGGGGAAACAAAGTTAGGTTCGGATAAAGGAGAAATTTTTTTCCCATTTAACCCGGGGGTTTAGACCAGGGGAATTAAAATTATATACAACCCGGGCCGTTTTTTTTTGGGAAAAAAGGAGAACCCCCCTTGTTAAACCACTTAAATATCTTAAACTTTCTTTTTTCCTTTTCATGAACGATTTCGTTTTTTCCGGGGAAACAAAACCCTGGGGTTGGAGCGTTGCTGGCGGGCATCCTCCCGTTGTGTGGACGCATCGCTTCCTCAAAAACCTTTAAAGCGAAAACCTTCAAACCGAAACAACCCGGGGCCCACGCAAAAACCAAATCCCCATCAAATAACCATTCCCTCCCATGAATATTCCAAATTTATGAAATTTGAAATATTACTTTGGGGAGTTAGGAAAAATTTATTGTTTAATGAAACGTTTTGTTTTGGGGCCCTTTGTTTGTTTTTTAAATTTGATTTTTTCCAACTTGTTTAAACTGACGTGGACCAATGTGCCCCAAATTCACCTTAAACAAAAATTGGGGAAAAATGTAAATTTATTAAGGGTTTTTAAGGATTTGGGTAGGGTGGAAAAAGGATTCGCCAGATACAAGGTTTTAAACCTTTTTCCATCTTGCGTAAATGAGGTGAATTTGGTCCAAAGGGTTGGGGATAAAGAGGCCCTTTAGAAATGCATCTCCTTAGTTCTCACCCGGATTGTAATGATCGCAGGAAAACCATATGAAGAGACCTTTGGGCCCCTCTTTTTTCCCAACAGGGGGAATTATTTTTCTTGAAGGGAAAACATTTTGAAGAATCCTTGTGGTATTGTGAATGGTTTAGTGCTAGTGTTTGGAGTTTGGCCATTACACAAAAAGGTGGAAAAATCGAGGCAATAACTTGGTTTTCAAATTTTACCAAAGGGAGTTGTGGAAAAGGAGCCGTTCCTAAAATTTAAAAGCGGTCATCATAGATGGAGGAGGCAACAACGCTAGCATGGATATGGTGGGAAGCTTTCTCTCCCACAAGACCACATCCACCTTCTACATCCAATGGTTCAACAACAGGGCAAGGTTAAGGTAACACGTTTGTTGGTTTGTATTTTATATTTAATGTTGATTTGTTGATTTGAGTGGTCCTATAACTGTTCCTTTTAATTGGTAACCATAATTTGTAAAAAATTCATAACCTGGTAAAAAATAATATCTTTGGTTTAAAATACTTTGTTCCATTTGATTATTTTAAAGAATTTAATAAGCAAAAAAAAAAGAGAAAATAGAGTGAAAAAATTTGGCAAAAGAATTTAAAAAATAAGCCTAAAATAAACCATTTGTTACAAATTAAATTGAAAATGAGTTTATTCCACAAATCGTTTGTAGCTTTTGCAAAGGCATTTTTTTCAAAGAGGCTTTTTTCTTGGGGTGCCTTCCTCTTTTAGTCCCTTTTCAAAGTTTGGCGTTTCCCAAAGGGGCCAAATTAACCTATTGGGATTGGCACAAATTGACAATTCCGGTCATCACAAGTTACCCCTTACAATCCGAAGGGAAGGGAATTCGTCGGGGCCTTTAAAAGGTTAAAAGTGTTCCTTGCCTTGTGTTTTATTTAAGGCCTAAAAATTTTCTATGTTTATTTAGGGTTAATATTCTATTTTATGTCTCCTATTTAAAAGTGATTTGGTTAGTGGTCACAAATTCTAAATTGGGATGGAACCACAAATTTAAATAAATTGGAATGAATGGAAAACAGCTTTAAAACTAATTTGGATTAATGAGGGTTTCTGCCTTTTGGGAACAATTGTATTTATGGATTAATACGAATTTTATGCTTTCTTGGAGATTTTGGATTCTTTGTTTATGTTTATGCTTTTGGGAAAACTTTGGAACATTTGCGTTTTTAATCTTTTAGCCTTTGTTTGTAACCAGGAATGATTTACCAAATACTTTTTGGAGTTGCCCCCAAAAGTTAAAAGAAGATTCTTTGGATTGGCGGCCCAAAGGGTTTTGAGGATTTTCTTGGCTGCTTTTCATGGCTTTTTGAAGGATTTGCCCTTTTTTGGGACCCCAAGAGCTTACAGAAGGAGTGCCTTTTTTTTACCGCAAAAGCCTTGGTTTGAAGATAAGTTGAATGTTTTAAATTGTTTAAAAGATTTTACTTGTGTATTAGGGAATTGGATTGGAGGTGGTTTATTCAAATCAAAATTTTGCTCTTTTAAAAATTAGGGGCCTGCAACATTTATTATGCAAAAATTTATCCTTTGTTGGACTTTGAACATAAAATTTAGGCCCAAAAATTTGTTAACATTAAATTGAATCTTTGAAACTTTAAAGTCAATAAACGAAGTAAAGAAATGGGTTAATTTTGAGCTTTCCTAGTCATTAAACCAAAAATAAAAAAATTTTTGTTGGCTTTTCCGATATATTGCTTTACTTGATTAAAAATTTGGTTTGAGAATAAAGAAAATGGAAGTTTTTAAAGATGTTGGTTGTGAAAAGAACATAACAAGTTTGTTTTAAAGTTTTTGTGTTCGGAAAAGAGATTTGACCTTTGCTTTTGGGGAGGGGCTGGAAATTTGGGCATTTGGGCGAAGGGGGGTTCTTGCTACATTTCGGCCAAGTAGGCATTTGGGTTTTTTGCCTTTACTGTCAAAAAAGGGAGATAATCCTATGGTTTTTAGTTTCTGGCAGGGGGAGGAATACATATTTGTTTTGGTTTCCTCGAAAAAGAAAATGCATAGTTGTCTGGTAATTCTGAAAATGGCCCTTTATAATTATAAGCTGATTTGAATTTCTTTTGTTTTTGTGAAAAATTCTTGCATTTGAAATTATTGTTTAGTTGGGAACTAAATTTTTAGCCACTTTTAAGTTTATGGGCAATTGGGGATAAATGTTTTGTCTACTTGTACCCCGGAGGAAAAGAAAGTTAAAGAACTTGCTCATTTATGTTTTAAAATAATGAAAATTAAGAATGTTGCCCTTTGAATTTGTTTAATGTTCTTCTTCTACTATAAATGTGCCCTTAAAGGAGTTTTGACCTAGAGTTGCCTTTATTTAAAAGATTAATTTTAGAAAAACGTTGAATTATTTTAAAAATGCTGAGATAAAAGGAAAACATTGTAGAATCTTTAAATTCGGAGATAAGGGTAAAAAATTTGCCAAGAATCGTTTGGTTCATTTGGTAGAATTTTAATTTCAAATAAAGCTTCCAGTTTGATGGTCCATTTAATGAGAAAAAATATTGTAAAATTGGTTTCCGTTTGGGATCCAAAAAGATTTGAAGCCTTATTTGGGTAAAAAGCCCCTGGGGCACTTATTTAAA
>JAHIAM010006853.1:0-46671 GCA_021605205.1 Aegilops longissima
TCGGACTCCTCGATCGTGAAGCGATGGCGTGCTCGGAATCGAGCCATCGTGGCTGTGGCCACACGGCGGCGTCTGATGGGCGGGTTTGGTCATGGTGGGAGTGGTAGCTAGAGGAGAATGAGTCGGAGGAGAGGGGACTCGGGGCTCACCGTGAGTGCTATGAGGCCGTCGGTGAGCTCGGGTGGGCACCGGCAGCCAATTGGCGGACAGCGACTGAGTCGAAGAGGAAAGCGGTGGGGCGGCGCCTCGGGGTGCTCGGCGTCGGGAGACTTAGTGAGGAGGAGGAGAGGGCTAAGCGGAGGCCATGGACATGTCGGGCGAGGGAGGGCGGTGGCCGTGGCTCTGGGCAGTGGCGGCAGCCGCTCGGGTGTGCTCGGAGAGGAGAGCGGAAGGGCGAGGAGAGAGCGAGAGTGAGGGAAGAGCGAGGGCTTGAGGCGTCTCGTGGCGTCGAGGCGAGAGGCGGCAAGCGGGAGGTGGAGCCTCGGCGGCCGCGTCGACCGCGCCCCTCTTGTGTGAGGGAGGAAGGCAGACGGGGGAGGTGGCGGTGGTGGGCTGGGCTGGCCAGGTGGGCCAGCCAGACCGCTGTGTTGGGCCAAGTGGCGCGGAGTAAGTGGCACAGGGCCTCTTCTCTCTCTCTATTACTCTTTGTTTTAGTTTTTTCTAATATTCACAGTAGGTTTTAGGGCTTTATTAAAAATACCAGGGCACTTTTAAAAATCCTGAAAATAATTGTGGGCACTTTCTGAATTATTTCAATGGCCTAAATACTTTAACATTATTTGAGCATTTAAATTATTTATAGTGTTCAAATGCCCAAATTCAAATACTTCACGAATTAATCCAAAATCCATAAATGGCCAAGGAATATGCTCATCATTTTTGGCGGAGGTTTTACCTTTATCAAAAATCATGAACATCTCCAAAGGCATTTTGGGTTCATTGAAAATATCTTGGAGTTGAACCTATTAGAATTCAAGCTGGTGCTAGGGTTTCAACAATCCCCATTTCAACTTTTATGGAAATTAACATGATGACATAGATGCCCTAATGCAACTAATGTCAAGCAATTCTAGGGCTGTGACAACTCACCCCCACTAAACAAGAATCTCGCTTGAGATTCAAGGCGTGAGTAAGAGGAAAAAAGGAGCACACAAACTATTACAATTTCCATGATCCAATTGCCTTCTCGAAGATGTTGGTTCCTCTATCTTCTTGGTCTTGGCGTCTTGAGATCTTCACAACGAAACACGACAGAAGAAGGAAGCCCTACATGATTCGATCTTCACGAAGATTAAGCAAACATGATCGACATTACGGTGAGAGGCGGTGACACATCTCGAGTTGAGACACCAAATGCATCGAGAGGGATGGAAGAACAACAACGGAGTTTGATTGGTGGCAACAATTCCACGCTTGAGGAGATGGTGGATGGTGTCAAGGTGGCGAAGAATATTTATCATGATCTGTAACAGGACACCTCGAGAAAGGTGGCCTTGAAATTATTCCCTTAAGTGGCAAAAAGAATTACTTTTGAAATAGAGACCATTGGAACTCTTTATACCAGCCTAAGAGCAATCACTGGCGATCATTTGGTGGAGTGCAAAGGAATGGTACACCGTACTAGAATGGATGATGTGGACTACCTTGTTGAAGAACAACGCAATGGACGATTTGCTTATCATGAGAAGGTGGGGGGCCTAGGGTAAGTCCACTTTGAAGATAACCACTGGACACAGAATTGCTAAGAAGACCGTCTATAGCGAGATAGCACAAGGACGGTGCAAGCTGAGAAGCGAAATGCAGGCTGTTGGAATGTTTCAACCATCATATCTGCTGAGATTCAGATCTGGTTGGTGTTAGGATATTTCGGACTCGGCATGTCTGAAAGGAAGGTTGCAACACAATTTGGCGAGATGGCGTTGCGAGATTCTCGAGCTATGAACTACGATAGCACTCCAAAACATGAGCTGGTTTTGCTACAAACATGTGAACACGTTGTCCTAGACAAGCATGACCACATGGTAGTCTTATAATAAAACACTACGGAGTTCGGTGGAACCATCATCGAGGATGATGAAGTCTTGTGCATTACCATGGATTAGCACTTAACTCCTTTTCCTAGAACAAGTCAATCGGTGGCTTGGTGTGCTATGGAATTCATATGAAATGAAGATGATCAGTCTATCAAACCATAGAATACTTATGCGTGCATGGTAGCTTGGGATGATTCGAGAGGAAACAAAACAAACCTTTCTCAAATTCATGGCGGCAACTTACATCGGATGCACATGAATTAGAGAAATCACTACTTTCATCCAAACATATGCTTCATGAGCAGAAACACGAAGAAATGCTTACACAAGTTTCCAACACTAGGTTGATGTTCAACATGACTCATGGGGAGACAAAATGCTCTTGATGGGCTCAACTGACAACTCATTGGAATTTCCATATCCTTTGGACTTCCACCATCATGTGAATCACGGTGATAGCATTGGTTAGACCAAAAGATATAATGGTGTATGCTCAGGGGATCAACCACGAGTAAGACAACATTACGAATATCGTTGGTTCTGATTTGACTTGACAATGGCCCATACTCAAATCAAAGAATTGGTAGGACAATAGGTCCAACAAGCGATCACGAGGACCAATCGATGAAGATATCATCTTTCTTCAACACACACTACACAAGAATATCCCTTTGGATCGAACTAAGTTAGGACAAGCTTTTATCTTCCAACTCTCCAAGTTGTTGTCTAGCTTAACCAACTAGCTCGAGGATATCAACACAGATTCTTGGAGAAAGGGTGGTCCACGAAGAACCAACTTGATCACGAGCTCAACATAACAGTCGAGAAACAACCCGGCAACACTTCCAAGAAGATATTTGGAAAGTCACGAACCACCGGTATGTTACTAGGCTCAAAGCAATCTTGCTTTTGAGGCAAGGCGATATGATCAAATGGTGAGGACTTGACACAATCCTAACTCATCAATCGAAGTGTGCACGAGAAATAGGGACTAGGTAGCACAATCAATCTTAGGATGATGATTGATTAACTAACACGCTAAGAATGAGAATATTGTCCATTTACTGCCAAGCAACAAGTTGCTCGGATTATCGATTTCACACATCACAATTCACTTATCGGCATTCCGGTTACAATAACAACACGGACCGAGAATGAATGATGATGGTGAGAAGTATCACTAAATCAAAATTCATGAGAGTTAGTGCAATTCTCATGACACTCTTGACATAAAGATGGTAATACTCAAGGTAGAACAGAACAAAAGCTGAATTGGCGTTTTGATCTGCGGGATACAACTACTTTGACCCAATCCTAGAAATGGATGAGATGCTGGAGTTTGTCTCTCCTAGTCATTCGGAATAGAATGGCAGCGGACCACTAAGGATAAAATGCATGGATAGACACAAATGCACACATACCCTTGGCTATCAATTGATAGATGAAGGTCGGGAAGGCATCTAAGAGAACAACTCAAAGGAACATATAATTTTACAGTTGTGGATGCACAGATTAGTATGTCGAGCAAACTCAACATTTCTTCGGATAACCCATGCGGAAAGGTAGAATTGGTAGATTCACAATTATGAATGGAGAACTCCTCAAGAGCACTCTTATTGTGATCTTTTGGTTCAAAAGAACTTACGCCATAAGCGGTTCGTAGTATTTGGAAGAAGGAAATATCCACGGACCTTGAGGACTATCATAAGGTTACTAATATCCTAAAGGAACTAGCAAATACTAACCACAAACAGGTAAGTAGGATGAATCTGGGTTCAAGAACCCGAGGAGTAGAATACCTACTACTAAATGGCATCGCGGGATGCTTTCAAAAGTGATGGCGAGAATCATCCATACAGGGATACAAAAGCATTGCTAAATTGCTAGGTGACTTCCTAAACACCTAGGGTCATAATAGTAGTCCAACATATATGTCAAGGCAATAAATTACCCCAACGCACGGTTAGTGTGCTTATTACGACCAAAGAGGACATCAGGAGCAGAAGGAAAGGATTGCAAATGCATCGGACTATTTAGAGACACAGGATGACTTCGGACAGACATAACGACTGTAAATGCTCAAAATGATTTGAGACATCCTGCAAAAATGGTGGCATAACCACTCAACGACATCATAACAAGATTACGAGATCAACTTGATTATCATTCGGAAACAGTAGAAGGCTGAAATTTGGATTAAAATCAACAATCTTATAAGTCTATGGATTAGTAACACGTCATCTAATAGATAGATGAGAAGCCTAGTTCTTAAACCCGTAGAAGAGAAGAGATGACTCAGATCGAGAAGGCCATGAGGTATAAGGAGTAAAAAGAGCCTTACGTTCCCTTCCACAATCAATTCCCTTACATAACTAAAGCATTTCTAGACACAACTTGACCCGGTTGGCTTGGTAATCCTCTGATGATCGAACTCACGATACCATGCTGTCGGGACCCGATCCTAAGTCACACCGATCTAGCATGTAACACATCATATCACTTTCTGACCTCACGCATGGTATTCCCACAGGTGTCGCCTTACCATGGCCGGGACCGTTTCGTCTTTTGGCTCACGTATATGATAGTGTCGCTAGCATCCATATGACAAAAGAACCGGGCCGACATGGCTGATCGTGAACCCAAAGCGGCGCTAACCTATAGGACGAGGCATACATGAATCACATCGAGCATATCGGTCATCAGTATATATATCGGGCTGTAACCTTGGGCTATGAGGACTCCGGTATCCAGGCTGTAGAGCTAAGCGAGGACTCGAATACCACCGCGTGACATTTCCCGAAGGACAGGACATAAAACGAAGTGAAACACATACCGGCCGATCAAGTGTCCAAGCGGTAGTCTTTGGGCTAGCAGGACTCAGGTGAACGAGGCATGTAGCGGACTACTATCGCTCGGAATCACGAGACTACATTTCCCCATATGAGAGGCTGCCAAGGATAAACAACTAGTTTGCCGGATCCCACACACAAAGCATTTCAAACATACACACATTATGCTCAATATCGTAGATACAACATGGCATCACAACATAACTCTGACTCAATATATTATTCATTAGGCTCAGAGGAAGAGATATTACAAACATGGGTCTCATGACCCAACACTCGAAACATACAAGTCAAAGCACAAGCGGAAGCTAAACATGTGCAGGTGAGACAACTACAAATGAAAAAGGCTGAGAAGCGACTATCTACCAGATCTGCCAGAGGCACAAGATCGTGGCTGAGGTAACAAGCTAAGCGTCGAAGTCCACGTGGAACTACTAAGCGAGGCCAGCGTCTCTCTGCAAAACATAAAATAAGCAAGCGTGAGTACAATTGTACTCAGCAAGACTTATCAGATCTAACTACATATGCATCATTATCAAAAGGGGGTGGTGGAGTTTGGCTGCGGCAAGCCAGCTTTGACTCGGTGGCTATCTGAGACTATTTGCAAGTAACTCTTTTGAGGTGGCGCTTTGCGAGTCCACATATTCACCATATCAATACACCACTATGGACCCGCTCCGTCTCCCTCGAGCATGCCATCCATAGCACTCACGCTTATCTTGCGCATTTTAGAGTATCCACTTTCACTTGTCTATGAACTGATGATAGGCAGCAAGTCCTTCTCCGTGGACACGGCTATTGAATAGATCATATTAAACCCTGCGGTGTACTTCTTCACACATGCTCTCACCACTTATACGTCGTTTACCACGACATGTACTCGGCAACCTTCAGCGGAAGCCCAGCGTGGGTGTCGACCCGACCTACCTAAACACTCAAGTCCCTAGTCCAGGTTTATCGCCTATTCGGGTTCCATCCATGGGGAGTCCGGCGAGGTTTCCCATACAGCCCAGCGATGTGCAGGGTTCCCGAATACCAAGCGGGCACTCGGTACACAGACCCCGGTGCCTACATAACACAACCCACCCCTAAGGTCAGTGCGTACGTCTGCCTTGACATACCTACAAACACGAAACTACTTGCAACTCCGGATGAGGACAAGGGTGGTCAAAGCGAGAGAAGTCCATTGGTTTGGGCCCAATGCGTGGTAGTAGCTAGTTCATGGATCAAAACACGAACTCAGTTCTGAGGGCGGCTGCAATGAGACAACCCACCATGTACTCCTACATGGCCTCTCACCGCTACCTTTACCAAATCGTGTTCACACATTAGCTCACACACAATAGGACATGTTCATAACAATTCCAATTCATTCCCGATGAATCGGACCCGACTCAACTCTAAGCGATAGCAGGCATGACAAACAAGCATAAATGAGTAGGCACAACATGGCTCAAACAACTCCTACTCATGCTAGTGGGTTTCATCTAATTCTTGTGGAATGCCAGGTCATACAAAGGATCAAGGGTTCAGCTACACAGCAAGTAACACATGATCGTTGTTGTCCTAATGCGAGTAAAATAGAGCAGGAAGCGAGAGAGTGGGATTATGTCGGAATGAACAAGGGGTTTTGCTTGCACAGCACTACGAAGATAATATAGTTCTTCATCGGTGTCATCGAACTCATAAATTGTACGTCTATCTCTGAGAGAGGACAATTACCGGCAAACAAGAAGAACACAATCAATGCAATGCACATTCACATGAATGATATGTCATATTAAGGTACTGAATTCACCTAATGCAATAATAATCCAAGTTAATTGAAGTGGAATTCAAACAAGGTTGAACTCCAACTCCAAATGCTATTTCATAAGTTACCCTAATCATGATTCATCCTATTCAGTGATGTTAACTTGTTCAAACATGCATGATCATGGCATAAACAGATTCTTCATATTTTTCTGATCATTTTTCATATATAACTTATTTCCATCCGAGTTACGGTTGAATTTATATGATTTTTAGAAGTTTAGGGTATTTTCTAGAAATTTCTGAATTAAATTAATCTAGAAAATATATATTGCGTCGACGGGCTTCGATGTGGCGTCGTCGAAGTCAAATGAGTGCGCTGTCGAGTCAAACGTATTTGGGACCCAGCGGTCAGACGTCTAACTAACTAACCTAACCTAATTAACACTAACCTAACTTAATTAGCAGGCGGAGACCACATGTCGATGGGGAGAGGGGAGGTTGAAGCCGGTAGATGAAAGACCTTGTGGGTCAGCCCGGTCATGAGATCGTGGCGTTTAGCATGCGCCGAGGCCCAGCCTTGGCGCCAGATGCAAACTGCCATTCAGGCCACCAAAAGGGCGGGGGAGGTACCTGGGGGAGGTGAGGGATGGTGAGGCTCTTGGTGGGGATAGCCGGAGTCAGGCGGCCGGGATCGGCCTTGGCGAGCCAGTTGGCGGCGCCGGAGCTCGGTTAAGTCTTGGGGTTAGGCGCTAGAGGCATGCACGCTTGAAAGGAGTGGGTGCTCACGGACTCCTCTGAGATCGGTGAAAGCGATGGCGTGCTCGGAATCAGACCATCGTGGCTGTGGTACTGTGCAGCGACGATCTTGATGTTGGCGGAGTTTCGGTCATGGTGGGAGTGGTAGCTAGAGGGAGAATGAGTGGAGGAGGAGAGAGTCGACTCGGGGCTCACCGTGAGTGCTATGAGGCCGTCGATGAGCTCGGGTGGGCTGCCGGGCAGCGAATTTGCGGCAGCGACCGTGAGTCGAAGAGGGAAAAGCAGTGGGGAAGGCGCCTCGGGGTGCTCGGCGTCGGGAGACTTGGTGAGGAGGGAGGAGAGGGGCTAAGCGGAGGCCATGGACATGTCGTGGCGAGGAGGGCGGTGGCGTGGCTCTGGCCAGTGGCTGACGAGCCGGCTGAGTGTGCTTCGGAGAGGAAGCGAAGGAGCGAGGAGAAGGCGAGTGAGGGGGAAGGCGAGGGGCTTGGGGCGTCTCAGTGGCGCGTCCAGAGCGAGAGAAGCGTGCAAGCAGGAGGTGGAGGCCTCGGCAGCAGCGCGCGACCGCCCCCCCTGCCTCTGGCCTTGAGGAGGAAGGCAGCAGAGGATGAGCGGCGGTGGGCTGGGCTGGGGGCCAGCGGTGGGCCAGCCAGAGCCCGCTGTGCCAGTGGGCAAGTGGCGCCCGGAGTAAGTGGCACAGGGCCTCTCTCTCTCTATTACTACTGTTTTAGTTTTCTAATATTACATGAGTTTTAGGGCTTTATTAAAAATACCGGGGCACTTTTAAAAATCACGAAAATAATTGTGGGCACTTACTGAATTATTTCAATGGCCTAAATACTTCAACATTATTTGAGCATTTAAATTATTTATAGTGTTCAAATGCCCAAATTCAAATACTTCACGAATTAATCCAAAAATCCATAAATGGCCAAGGAATATGCTCATCATTTTTGGCGAGGAGGTTTACCTTTATCAAAAATCATGAACATCTCCAAAGGCATTTTGGGTTCATTGAAAATATCTTGGAGTTGAACCTATTAGAATTCAAGCTGGTGCTAGGGTTTCAACAATCCCCATTTCAACTTTTATGGAAATTAACATGATGACATGAATGCCCTAATGCAACTAATGTCAAGCAATTCTAGGGCTTGTGACACCCTCATGGCGGCACTCCCAGAGGCGTTGCGATGAGGAGGACCTGAGCTCTAGGCTCCACAGGAGTTGATCGGCCGGGGCCACCCTCGATTGTTCATCACCAGCGTGGAGCATAAGCGCTTCCGTGTGTCTGGGCATAGCCGCTCCTCGGCGATGTCGTCAGCCAGCGCGGAGTGTCGTGCTTCCAGTGCGTGCGTGGGAGGGGCCCCTCGGGAGAGGTATCCGAGGTGTGTCAGACCCCGTGACCGACACGTGGCTTGCGAGTAGGACCTCACGAGGTGTATCTGGGCACCCGTGAGCCAGCCTTGAGACTCACGGGCCCCTACCTCAAAGGCGGATTCTTGTACTTTGAGCACTGAAGCCTTTGTGATGTGTTCCTGCAGATTTGGTTGAATGCCGGCTCTCGTCCTCGGGTCCCGGCTCTCGGCGGGTCTCGGCCGTCAACTGTATGCCAGTCGCGATCTGTGGACAAGGCGGAGGTGAGGAGCTGGAGAGCGATAGGAGCCATGGTCGCGATGCTCATACCCCCCTTTAGCGTGCAAGCGGCCGACATGAAGGAAGAAGGGTGCCGTGGACGGGCATCAAATAACAATCATGATGGGTGAATACATGACCTAAAATAAGCGAGAGGGTAGATGTCGCTGGGCTGGCAAGCGACCAGGGGATAATGCAGCCGGCGCCCCAACAAAGTAAGCTAAGAACATGAAGTAAAAGGGATACGCGCGCGAGGGCGGACCCATGCGGCCTGGGAATGATGCAGCCACAGGCGCTCCCAGCTGGAAATGAAACTTGGAGGATGTCACACGATAGCGTTGGGGCGAAGAGATGTTGAGGTGGCGGGACGTCGTGGGCTGCGGAGCCCGATCTTCACGAGCCCCGGGCCGGGGAGCCTCGGGAGGCTCTGGAGGCGCTAGTGGCTCCTCGTGGACCATCTCCATCTCCATCTCAGGGACTGCAGACGCCATGGCCTCTTGAGCCCTCGGGATGCTCCTCATTGAGGCTCAGTGCGTTCTTGATCGCGTTCGGCAGGCCATAGGGCATCTGACGTGGCTGGGGGTGGAGCCTTATGGCGCCCCTGCGTGAGGGCTAGAAGTGCTCTGAGGCGGCTCGGTTGAGCCACTGGATGATGCGTCGCGCAGCCCACCATCCTCGCTGGATGGGGAGCTATGGCGGGTAAGTGGCGTTGCCACTCATGACTCTTGACTCTGCAACTCCTGCGTGATCGGTGGCGAACTCCGAGGTTTGGCCCTCCTTGCCTTGCTCCTTCTGAGGGAAGCGTGCTTTGAAGCACGGCTCCAAGTGGTGCCCAGCCTCCCTCATGACCTTGGCGGGTCGGTGGCCCTCAAGGAGAGCCCCGAGCCTTGCTTGAGGAGGCGTCGGCGCGCCTTCCTATCTGACGGAGGCGGTGCTCCTGGCAGCGCGGACCACGAGGGCTGCCTCCTGAGGTCGGGAACTGGCGATGTGTTCTTCTTCTTGGGAGCGGTCTCGGGGGCCTCATGCTCCCTCGATCTGGGTCTTCAAGTGATGCGGCAGAAAGGCTCGCTCCGGGGAGCACCTTTGCGTCTCTCTCTTCACAGGCACCGTGATGACTCCGCAGCTTCACTGGCATCTTGAGGCGTTGTAGCCGTGATGAGTCCACGGCCATGAACTTGGCGGAGCTGGGTACCCAAGGATGGCATTGTATGCGTGAGGCGAATGTGGGCGACATCAAAGTCGATGTGCTTGGTGCGGTAGTTGTTCGCGGCCGAAGAAGGTGACGAGGGGCGGACCTGCCGTCAATGGGACGTGGAGCCATCGGTGACTCGGAGAAAAGGCTTGGTTGGCTGAAGTTGATTGTAAGAGCGCTTGAGATTGTTGAATGTCTCTCTGGAACGAGGACATTGAGCCCTGCTCCGCCCGTCGATGAGGTCTGGTGACTTACCGTTAGCTGATGATTAGGGAACAAAGCATCGGGAGGACTCCGTGTGGCCGCACACTTGAAGCTGATTATTTGAGCTGAGCGTGATGGCGCATCTTGACCACGAGAGAAGAGCGTGGCTTGAGCTTGGGGAGGACTGCATTTACTTCCGCAGGCGAACTTCTAGAAGATCGTTGAGAGGCTGGGCTTGAGCTTCACCCAGGATGCAAGTGATCAGCGTGGCTCACAGAAGCCCCAGCCCCGTCGTGATGATGGTCCTCGTTTCTCCTTGGCTCTTGGTGGCGAGGAGGGAGAGCCTCTGCGTTTCCTTGTGGGCGATCCTCGCGAGGCTGATCCCTCAGTCTCCCTCGCGAGGAGGCTGCTCCCGCCAGCGATCTCGCTTGGTCGGTCGCGCCACCCTTGGCGAGCCCACAGTCTTCCAGGCGTCTGTGTTTCTTCCTCCTCCTCGGGCCGTAGCCCCGATCGTTGCGGTTGGGGGCGTCGGCCGATCCTCCTCTCGCCTGCCCGGAGCTCTTGACATTCGTTGGTGTTGTGGGTGTGGAGTAGTGGCCACCTGCAGTACCGGCTGCCCTTGGAAGACTCGGGCTGATCTACTGCCCGGCTTGGTGTGCAGTTACCCTTGACACGGCAGCCCCCTGCGCTTCATGTCCTTGGCCTTGGATTTCTTCTCTTACGTAATACGTAATGGCATCCCGAGGAGGAAAGGCGCCCTTCCTCAACCACTGGGCGCGCTGGTTGCCAAGTTGAACAGCTCCAAGTAAGTGTACCGCGGATCTTCAACCCTCATCAGCTCCTCCTTCATCTTGGCGTCTAGCTTTTGTCGGGAGAAAGCGGAGATGATAGCCTCCTCAGATCACCCTTGAGAATCTTGAGGCGTCGTTGTTGAAGAACTAGTAGAAAAAGGGTTGAGCGTGAAGCACATTAGTGCGGTTTGTATAAGAGCGGCACAAATGTATACATTAGTGCAGGTTCCACGGCTAGCCTTTAACTTACGGTTCGTGGCTAACCTTTACCACGGTTAGTGCCACGAACCGGTACTAATGAAGTGGTGGCAGGATGTTGTCGATCTGGGCCCCTCCGGCACCTTTAGTACGGTTAGTTGCCACGAACCGGTACTAGAATCCTCCGCATACAAACCCTTCCATCCATTTCGCTCTGTTCTTCCCCTTTCCCCTCCTCTCTCTCTCTGTTCTTCCTCTTCTCCCCTCGAGCTCATCACACATTTGCCCAAAATTTGTCAAGATTTGAAAGGCCCCATCCATTCAAGTGATCACAAGGTTAGCAACTTTGTCCTTTCATCTCTCATTGCTAGATTAGCTCTTGCATTGGTTTATATAGTTATTAATTTGTGAGTTTAGTAATTTGGGAGGAAATATATATATGTGCTAGTATTTGATTTATATGCAATTTGAGGTCAAAATAACACTTAGTTTGCATATGTAGGTGTGGTTTACTTAGTGCCTTCTAAATCTCATCGTAACCACCGTCGATCGCCCATAGCGTCCGTCGCCGGCACCACCTTGTGGTGAGCCTCTTGTTCATGAAATTTTATATAAAAATTGATGTTTACGTGATTTGGATATATAGTTACTCGTATAATAATTATCTTACCCGTCGTTGTTTGTTATACATAGTGCCATGGTTTTGATATCCGTCCCGTCGGCCCTCGTCCTTGTTATGATTAGGATGTGGTATATTCTCTTTTAAAACTATTTGTTGCATTTAGTGTTTATGACAAATTATGCCCATCAAGTTGACATAGATATTTTTATCTAGGAGGTATGTGAACGGAAAATCCAACCGACCCTATTGTCGAGAGGTTAAATTTAGTTGAAAGAAAAGCGAGTACTTGAAAGAAAAATTGAAAAGAATTGAGGGAGAAGATGGAATTGGAGTTGCATGTTGCCGATGTAAATCGATGATCACAAGATCAAGATGGAGAAAATCGCGCGAAGATTAGAAAGATTAGAAAATATGCCATCGATAGTGAGGCTTGGTATCATTATCTTTGTTGGATCAATTGTTACCTTAGTTGCGATCTTGATCGCATTTGTTATTACATTTAAATGCTTTAGCTAGAGAGTTATTTGTTTGTTGCATTTAAGTGTTGTATGAACTTTATGTATGAACTTGTATTAATTTGGTCTATTAGGTGTTGTGTAATGAAGATGAGCGGCAATGGATGTCACGATGACCGATGCTCTCCCAGTTCGTTGAGGCGTGCATACTTTTACGCTGCGGCTGAGAGCAAACAAGCGAGCGGATGGTTTATGCCTTGTCCATGTGCTGGCTGTAAGAATGGTCATAATTACTCTCGTCGAGAACCATTCCGTCCACTGTTTGAGTCGGTTTCATGCCCCACTATAATGTTTGGACCAAGCACGGAGAAAGAGGGTTATATGGATGACAATGATGAAGAAGAAGAGACTGACGACAGCTATCACGGCCATGGGTTCCCTGAATACGATGATACAACAATGGGGAAGAAGCTGAGCGTGTCATGGGGAAGAAGCTGGGCGGCAATGCGGGAAGAAAGTGAAGAAGAGGCATCAGATGAGCCCGTTGATGATCTAAGTCGAACCATTGCCGATGCAAAGAGAAAGCTACGCAAGTGATTTGGAGAAGAAGAAGTTGCAGCGCATGTTAGAGGATCACAAAAATTGTTGTACCCAAGTGCGTAGGTGACAAGAAAAAGCTGGGCACCACTGCTGGAATTGCTGCAATGGAAGGCAGAGAATGGTGTATCGACAAGGGATTTGGAAAGTTCTTTGGTAATGATAAAGGATATGCTTCAAAGGACAACGAATTGCCAGGAAATGCGTCTGAAGCAAAGAAGTGTACATCCTCTAGGGTTAGAGGTGCGAAGATACATGCATGCCCTAATGATTGCATCCTCTACGCGGTGGTCGAGGATTTGAGCAGCTTGCCGGTATGTGGTGCATTGCGCTATAAGATCAGCGCGATGAGCATGGTGATGTCGAGGCGGCGCCCGAAGAAGATTCCTGCCAAGGTGATGTGGTATTCTCCTATAATACCACGGTTGAACGTTGTTCCAAAACAAAAAGCATGCCAAAGCGTCACGATAGCACGAAGAAGACCGTGAGAAAGGCGGAAAGTTGAGAGTACCGGTGACGGGTCATGATGGAGAAAAATTGAAAGAAATGCGGGAAGGAGTTTGCAGATGGCGCAAGGAGGCGTATGGGTTTGGTCTAGCGCAGATGGCATTAATCCTTTTGGGAAGCGGGCAGCAACCATAGCACCTGGCACTGTGACTCTATGTTTGTATAACCTTCCTCCTTGGTTGTGCATGAAGCGGAAGTTCATTATGATGCAGTGCTCATCCAAGGCCCTAAGCAACCCGCAACGACATTGATGTGTACCTAAGGCCATTAGTTGAAGAACTCTTACAAGCATGGAATGGAACAGGTGTACGCGTCGCGTGGGATGAGCACATGGGGAAGAATTTGACCTAAAGGCGTTCTTTGTTACGTGACCATCAATGATTGGCCTGCTCTCGGTAACCTTCGGAGACGGACAAACAAAGGATACAGCGGATGCACACACTGTTTGGATGATACAAGCGATATATATTTGAATAGTTGTATGAAGAATGTGTACACAGGACATCGTCGATTTCTTCGAGCGGGCATCCGTGAGAAAGAAAGGCAAGCATTTCAAAGGTGAGGCGGATCACCGGTGAAGCCTCGCCACCGTCTTTAGTGCTGATGTACATGATATGGTCAAGGATTTGAAGGTGATATTTGGAAAGGGTCTGGCGGACAACCTGTTCCAAGAGGAGCGACGAGACAGACGCACCCATGTGGAAGAAGAAATCTATATTTTGGGACCTGCCATATTGGAAAGACCTAGAGGTCCGCTCCGCAATCGGCGTGATGCGCGTGGCGAAGAATCTTTGCGTGACCCTGCTTGCTTCTTGGGCGTGTATGGGAAGACAAGATACACACAGGGCATGGGAGGACCAGCAGCGTATGCGCGGAGAAGGCGGCATATCTCGGGGTCATACAAGCTACGCTCTTACCAAAGAAGAAGAAATCTTCTTTGAATGCCTGCTTTCGATATTAAGGTACCGTCGGCTTCTAATTGAATATAAAGGGAATAATAAACATGGCGGAGAAAAGTTCCGAACCTAAAGTCTCATAGGCCCGCGTGATTATGGCCTAGCTGCTTCCGGTTGCATTGAGGGGCTTCTACGGAAAACGTTCGATTAGCCATTGTGAAGCTATGTGCATTTCTCAATGCAATCTCTCGGAAAATGTCGCTCCGAGAAATCATACCAAGGTTACTGAGAATGATTTGGTGCAATGTCTTATGGGTTCGAGTTGGTGTTCCCACCATCCTTCTTCAACATCATGGCCATGCGTCCTAGTTCACCTATCTTGAAGAGATTAACGTTTTGGGTCCTGTATTTCTACACAATATGTTTCCCCCTTTGAGAGGTTCATAGGAGTCTTAAAGAAATATGTTCATAACCGTGCTAGGCGAGAAGAAGCATCTCCAAGGGCCATCAAAATGAGAGAGGTCATTGAGTTTTGTATTGACTTTATTCGACCTTAAGCCGATTGGTGTTCTGAATCGCGGCATAAGGGCAGGCTGGATGGAAAAAGGCACGCTAGGAGGAACAAATAATATGTATGGGCGGACATTCTCTCCTTTGAAGCACACTACAGTTCTACAGAATTCCGCCTTGGTGGCTCCGTATATGGATGAACACAAGAATTTGCTACGCTCCAAACACCGGGCGGTCGATGAAATTTGGATTACCGTGAACAAACCAGGAGTTTACGCCGGTGGTTGCGGAGACACGTACCATGCATAACACCTCTATTGAAGATGACATGTACTTGCTGTCCGATTACCATCTTGAATATAATGACTTTCAAAGATGCGAGATAAATGGTAATACATTTTACGATCGCCCAAGATAAGAAGAGCACCAACCAAAGCAGTGGTGTCGCTTTGATCACGAGAAACCAAGGCGGGAAAGAAACATATTATGGTTATATACAGGGACATATGGGAACTTGACTATCGGCGTGGTTTGAAAGGTCCCTTTGTTTGGTGCAAATGGGTCAATATGACGGCGGGGTAACGGAGAAGACCCTTGATGCGGAATGACAACGGTGGATCTCAACAATCTTGCGTATGCATCTGAACCATTCGTCCTAGCCAATGATGTGGCACAGGTTTTCTATGTGTAGGACATATCTACCAAGCCAAGAAAAGAAAAAGATAAAGAGCGAATGCATCGTCGATGAGCCAAAGCGGCACATAGTTCTTTACGGGAAGAGAAACATCGTGGGAGTGGATGACAAAGAGACAAGTCGAGAAGATTATGAAAAGTTTGATGAAATTTCTCCATTCACGATGAATATTGACCGAGCATCCCGTTAAAATGATGAAGATTTTCCATAGTTCTGGCGCAAAGGGACACCGAAGAAAAGTTTCACACCCAAAGATGCAGGGATGTGATCGGCTTCACTATCATCACTTTCTTACATGTCTCACACGAGAGGAATCTACTGTAATAGTTAGGGTAGTTATGTGTTTGGCATTTGACGAAGAAATTTTATGTGCAAACAAATTCTTTCATGCCTTTACTGATTTTAAAGTTAAATTATTCACAAACTAGTGATTCACACTAATTTCAAATAATTCAAAATTTAAACTATTCAAATTTGAAAACTCGGGCACTAACAGAATGTTTGTAATTTTTGAAAAGCCAAAATACCGCTCAAATCACCCTAAAATAAAAAAAGCCGCCACAGGGTGGCCCCGCTCCTGAAACCCAACCGGTTGGGCGGGTGCAGGCCACTTCCTTAAAGGCCGCCGAACCGTGGGCCGTCCTCCTTTAAGGGTCAGGAACAACCCCAGGTTTTCCTCAAGTCCGGCCTCTTGGATGGGACCCTTCCTTTTCGTCCAACCCAAGCCCGGGTGGGGCCAGGCGGTCTAAAACCTTTCTAAATCGGGGACCACCCCCGGTCTAAAGGTCTTTTCCAGGGTGCTTGGGCGAAAGGCAGCCGAATAAATTGGTGGCCTCCCCCTTTACTAAAGGTTCTTTAACAATTGAAAAAATTTATTCTCCAATTCCGGTTTCCCTTTTTCCCTTGAAACCGGCACCGGCCGCCAAAAGGGAAGAAAATTCCAAGAAGGGGTTGAACTTTCATTTAAAGGCCAACCACCCGCTCCCAAATTCCAGAGGCGCCCTTCAAGTTAAATGGGCAGCCATTTAAAGGCGAGCTTGGGAATTCAAGGTAAACCGGGTTTCTGGGAAAACCCAACCCAATTTGGGAACCCTAGGAAAAAGTTCCCTCGCTTGGGCCAACAAACACGTCAATCGTACGCCTTATTATTGTGGGCAAACAGTTTCGTTCTGAGGTGGCTTGGTAATAACGGAGGACCATATAATGCGGTGAAGTTCTCAAAATCACTTTGTTGGACAACTCCTCGAGATCGAGGCCCATCGTGCAGAGGATGAAATAAAACGGAAATATGGGGGCCAACCTTTGGTCCATCGAGGACAAGGTCAAGAACCTTGGAGAATGTATGAATTGCATCAATTAATGAACATTAAAGATTTCGATCGATTGTCCTTCATGGTGAATTGTCAAGGAGGACCATTACTTCCATGAAAAGCTTTGTTAGTTGGTAATCAAACTTTTCGTTATAACAATCAAGATGCCTCGACAAATCTATAAATGGGTTGCTATTATCTTAAGTGATTTATTTCTTAAGTCTTTTAAATGGCGTCTTGATCCTTTTGATCAATCATTACCTAATTATCCTCACTATATTCTTTTACGTGGTATTATATGCAGGATGAAGATATTGAAATGAGAAAAAGGTGGGCCTTTGGCATCGGGTTCATTAACCCAAACACCGTTAATGAATACACATGGAATATAAATACATCATCAAAAAGGCCGTGAGGGACAACATGCTAGAGTTCTTGAAGCGCCTCAAATACAATGAAGATATACTACTTCCTTACACTTCGGTGAGTCCCTTGTCTTGTACTACAAATTCTCTATTTTTTGCCTACTAGCTAGCTACATGTTTTTGCTTTAATATGCCCCTTAATTAAGACATGCAAGCGTGTGTGCATGCAGATTTCACTTTGGTCTTGTGTATCATTAAAGTTAGGCGGAACATTTAAATCTTGGACTCACTACTCGAAAAACTGACTATAACATCTTGTTTGGGATAGTCAACGGGTAATTTCAATCATTATTAATATATATCCGGCCTATTTAGTTGTCATTTTCATGATATGAACTATATTTAATAACCCTTTATTCATTTTTCATTTAAAGAACCCGGCAAGGGTTCATGGATCCACCGGAAGAATGGAAACAAAAGCAAATGGTTTGACCCAAGGTAAGTAATTAAGTAGTACTAGGCTAGCTAGCTGCCATCTCTTTAATTATCATGCTTGATTAATTATTATCCGATCAAATTCCATTCTGAAAAACCGAAGCAGGGGGGATACTGTAATGGTTCTGCGTTTGCGACAACATTAGCATGATGGCGTCGAAAGGGCAGATCTCAAAAACAGGAATGGAATGCGGCTTGTCAAAACTATTCACAATTTTAACCTTATCGATATCTAGTCACACAACTAATACACATGCAATTGATCTGTTCTTAACAGTTCCCAGTGCGGGGAAGCTCCTGAAAGCGGAGTCGTGAAGCACTTCAAAGGAAATAAGCGGGATTTTTTTCAACCAGGTCATTTCCTAAGGAGAATACTATTACCGCTACCGCCCGCATCGTGCTCGGGCACCAATTAGCCTAATGCCACGGCTCAAAACAACATGCATATGTAGGAGAAATTGTATATAGCTATACATGTGTGTATGTGTAATTAATTAATATGATGGTTTGTGAAACATTGATGAAATATATATATATATATATATATATATATATATATATACATACATATATACACAATATATATATATATATATATATGTATGTATATATATATATATATATATATATATATATATATATATATATATATACATACTTGATGTACAATGTGTAGTATTGTAAAACCAGAACGAAAAAAATTAAATTGATAACACAAATTTAATTGAAAAAAAAAATAAAAAAACCCACAAACATTTAGTACGGTTGGTGTTACCAAACCCTAAAAACTACCGCCCAGGGTGGCTCGTGCCACGTGGTTGGCCTTTACCCGGTTGTCTTTGGAAATTACTAAGGGGGCTTTGGTGACCACCTTTAGTGCCGGTTGTGGGAAGGCACTAAAGCCCTTGAACCAGTGCTATTGGCGGTTACGCACTAGTAAGCCCGGGGATGTATTGGAGGTCTCCCTTGGCTTGAAAAGGGCATGTTGGCTCCCGGGGAGGCAGTGGCAGTACCTTGGAAGTTGGCGATAAGGCGGAATGGCATCTCGTCGGAGGAGATCGTGCGGAGGCCCAAGTTAGGAGCCGGTCGAGGCTCCGTCCTTAAATGCCATGGGAAACCGTTCGCCTGACCTTTCGTCCCCGTTAGGGCTTGATGCCCTTCGTGAAGTGGAAAGAACTCAGCAAATTGGCCGTGCCCGTCGTAGCGAGGAGGCAGGCGGCTTGAACTTCCGGGACCCGCGACCATGCCTTCGGCGGTGAAAAGGCGCGATGTTTTTTGTACCAGGAGGCCTTTGGTGGCCTTGAGCTGACTTGCGGGTCCCCATCTTGGGCTGGGGAAGGAAGTCTTAGCGTCTTTGGGCGGGGCGTGGTAGGCAGGCAGTCGAGGGCACTTTGGGCAGCTTCTTGGGGCGAGGACTTCTTGGCAGCTCTACTCTTCTGTGGTTGGCGCCCGGACCGGGCCAGGTTCCCCCGGGGCCCCACGCCTTGGGCCCAAAGCGCCTTCTTGAGGGCCGGGTGAGGCACCCCGGAGCTTCCTCGCCAGCGGCGGCGGGTCTAAAAAGAAGGGCGGCCGGGAGAGCCCCTTTGGGCCGGGCGAGCTTCCGGGCAGCGGTGAAACCCTCTTCATAAACGTCGTCGGCAAAAGCGGTAAGCGTAAGGCTCGTTTCCGCGATAAGGCCTTCTCGAGCCCCCCATAAGCCTTTGACATTGCGGGGCGAAAGAAACGGGAAAGGGCGAAAAGGAGAATGCGGCCGTCTCGCCTCACGGGCCCAATCTTTGGGGCGATGCTTCTGCTCGTTCCCCCGGGCAGTGGCGGCGTTAACAACAGGAGATGAAACAGCGCGGCGGCCCCTTGGGAAACGTCTGGCGGCAAGAAGCAAGGCGGCTGGGTCGATCCGGGGCCCAACCGGCGTCGACAATCACGGTGGTGGCCGAAAAACATGGCGGCAAAAAGACAAGTTCGGTGCACCCCTACCTGGCGGCCAAAATGGGTTCGGTTCCGGCAGACCCTCTGGGTTGAACACTAGGGTTGCGTTATAGAATTTCACCCTCTACCTTCCTGGCCTGGCCTCGCTAAAATCTAAGCTATGAAAGGAACAACACAAAGACCAAGAGTTTATACTAGTTGGGCCACCATTGTGGTGTAATACCCTACTCTAGTTTGTGGTGTGGTGGATTGCCTCTTGGGTGCCGATGATGAACAATACAAAGAAGAACAGCCTCCAGATCTTTCTTGGCTGGTCGAAATGAACGCTAGGAGGGTTTAGTCCTCTCTGTGATCCCAGGATCTTGGATCCCTCTCTAGATTTCTCCACCCTCTACCTTGTGGGTGGCTAGTCCTACTTATAAGCAAAGGCCCGGGCCTCTCCCCAAATATTAGCGGGAAAGGGCCAACAATTGGCCATTTGAAGGGAACATCTAGTACACTTATCCGACTCTGATTGGTCCTCCTTTGTCAAAGGCTCTGGTGGTGGCCGACTTGGGCTCCTAATGACTTCCTTCCTGCCGTTCTGGGCCAGTCTTGGTCTTATTCACAAAGCGGATGCCTTTGCTTGATACTCTTTGGCTTGCTCCCTTTACCAAAGGGAAGGCGGACCTTCGGCAATTTGGCGCCCTTGGCGCCCTTGGTAAATCATCTTGCGTCTGGGCACCTCGTGAGGTTACCCCCTTGATCTCTCCGCCTCCTCGGAAAGCCACCGTGAGGTTGTGTTGAGAACCTCCCTGTCGTCCACCCAGACTTGGACCCTCCGAAGGTCTTGAGCTTAATCTTGTGAAGATGGGCCTTGATGGGCCCCCTTGAGCCATCCCGCGGGGCCGAGCGAGCAAGTCTAAGGGACCCCGTTCCCGAACAAACACACCCTCGATTTTGGGAAAGTTTCCAAAATGCTATAGAACTTTCTCTCCTTTAGCCCTTCCCGCCCAATCAAGTGGTCAAGTAGAGCGAGTCAATCAAATTTAAGATATCCTCGGCGTTTGTCATCTCTTTGGGTATGGATTAGAAATCCTTCCATTTGAGTTAAACATAACAATAGTTATCAAGCTCTCTTGGGCAAAGCTCCTTTTGAAGTTCTCTATGGGCCGAAAATGCGAGCGCCTCTTAACTGGTGAAACAAAGAACAACACTTTGGCGGACATGATTAAGGGAAAAGCAAGTTGCATTATTAAATGAAAATTGAAAACCCCAATTCTTCAAAGAGCTAATATGACCGCAAACATAAGCTCATGACTTACGAAGCTGGCGAGAAGGCTTACCTTGGTTACTCCTTTGAAGGAACCCATCGATTGATATCAAAAACAAATTGGCTCCTCGTTACATTGGACCTTTTAGCATTCTTGCCAAGCGAGTAGAAGTTGCCTACCAATTGGAACTACCTCGCATCTCTCCGAATTCATGATGTCTTCCCGTTTCCCAACTCACGTTGCTTCTCGGATCCTATCCGTGGAGTGGACCACAGCAGCTTGATCTTCAAGATAATCTCATCGGAATATCCCTTCGCATCCTTGATCAAGCCGAAGTACCACTCGGCCAAAATATCAAGTTTCTCAAGGTTCAATGGTCCACACCATTCGAGCAGCGGCTTCTTGGGAAAGGGAGGATCGTCTTCCACTTGAGTACCTGTAACCTATTTCTGAAGGATCCTAAATCTCGGGACAAAGATTCTTTTGAGTGAGGCGAGGTTGTCACATCCTAACTAGTTCATGCATTAGAGTGTTGCATCATGTTTACTTTTCGAGAAACTTGAATTGGGGATCCACGAGACCTGACACCCCACGAAAAAAACTAGGGTTTACTAAAATCTTTTCAATGAACTTGAAATGCCCTTCTAAAAAGTCCACCTTTTTGGTCTTGGGTAGTTGAACCTTTAACAAAATGGGTTCACATTTTTCTAGGACACATAAGGTCATTGGATTAAATCATTACCTATTTGCATTGGGCATTTAAATGCTATAAAATATTTTAAATGCCCAAATAATTAAGAAATAAGTGTGGGCTGTTGGAAATAATCTATGAGCCCTAGATTATTTCAGGATTTTAAAGATGCCTAAGTATTTTTTAAATGCCACAAACTTGCGAAATATAAACAGAAATTAAAAGGGAGAGAGAGGACGGCAGCCCACAGTGCAGCCCACTGGCGACCCAATGACGTGCTGGCCCGTGCCTGTTGAGCTCCTTAAATCCCCTTGAGCCGGGCGACCAGAGGTAGCCTTGTGGCGTCGCTTCGCCACGGCGCCCAGTGCTTACCGCCGGCGCACGAACACTGGGCAGGCTCGGGTCCCGCCCGACCCAGACCACCGTCGCCCGCTCCCTGTCTCTCTCCTCGCTCTCACGCACCATGGTCGGCCTGCAGCGCTGGCGCCACCCCGTGGCTTCGCGTTCTCCGTCGTCGCCGTCCCATTGCGCGTGTCCAACAACCGCGCTGTCGTCTCTGTCGAGAAGCCCGCCGGCTCGTCTGCCACCTTCGTCCTCTTGAGATTGACTTCACGGCGCGCCTCGAGATCCCCTTCGCCATCTCGCGCACCACCTGCGTCCCCGACCTTGCCGCCTGCTCAGTTGAGATTGCCGTGAGCTCTGCACCTCCCATCCTCTTCGTTCTCTCTCGAAACATGCTGTGCTGCAACGCGAAGCATCACCTTGCAGCTTGCTGCTGCATTTCGTCGGCGACGTGATTCCGGCCACCCCGACCACACTGCATGTGTCCAACACACTCACCGCATCACGAGTCTGTAGCAGCACCACTTCCACAGCGCCTCGTTGTGCCCCCCTAACGGCAACTCTACGTCACCCGAACCTCAGCAGCTGCCCATTTCGTCGTGGCGACATTTCAGCGACCGAGGCCCAACCAACACCACCCTTTGGATGCGGCCCGTTCCCGGCTACCGTAGATGCCCTCCTCGCACTTTAGTTGGCGGAAGTAACGCTCTCACCGCGCGTCCGGCCTCGCCCGGCTGCTAACGCCGACGAGTTGACCCGTTGGCGGAGTTGACGGGTGGGCCAGTTTGACCCCTAGGTCTATAACAGGTGGGGCCATACGCCTAACTAACCGGGATTAAGCGCTAACTAAATTTAGTTAGTTTAACTAACTTCTTGACAGACCAGGACCCACTTGGTCGAGGTTGACTGGACAGCTCCGTTGGTGAAAGCGTCACCCTAGCGCTATCTTTGACGCATTAATTCAATTCTGGAATTATTCTTATACAAATTCGAAAATAGCACAAACTTCAAAAATTCATAGAAATTAATGTGTAACTCAAATACAAAGATTTATATATGAAATTTGATCGGAAAAATTCAATCTTTCCATATGTACTGGTTTCATGCACGTCAGAACACTTTAACCTTGCTGTTTAGGTGAAACAAGCAAATGCACTAATATGACCTCTTACTTTGAGCTAGCATTTGAATCCTTGATTCAAATGAACTCAAACAAAATGTTCAAGTTGCACTAGCCCAAACACACTCATTTGCCATGTCAATGCATGCATCGTATTGTTTCATATTGCCATGTGGTGAATGTGTTTGATTGTGTTCTTCGTGTAGTAGGTTACGCCTCAGGGGATATTCCGCAGTATCATTGAAGGCAGTATTCACTACCACTCCGTCGAACCAAACAACCCCATTGATCATTTAGATACAAACCCAACTCTACGCTCTCGTTTACTGCATTAAGACAACACATTTCAAACTCTTTGTGTGTTGCGGTAGTTGAACCACTTCCTCTGCATGACCTGTCATTGCCCACGATAACTAGATGAAACCCACTAGCATGTGTAGGAGTTGATTGAGACATGTTTGTGTTCCTACCATGCTATACTTGCTATGCTTAGAGTAGTGTAAGTCTGGCTCATCGGGGTGATGAACTAGAGTGAAAGGTTGTATTGGTAATGAGAGTGAAGTGTTGAACATGATTTGGTATGCAATTATGGATGAGAGGCCATGTAGGATTACATGGTGGGTTGTTTTCATTGAGACCGTCCTTAAATGAGATCTGTATCGTGATTTAAGATTCAGCTACTACCATGCATTGGGCCTGAAATATGACCCGCTCGACTTCGGCCCTCTCGTCCTCATCCGGGGAGTTGCAAGTAGTTTACGGTGTTTGTAGTTCTTTGGAGGCCGTCTTGTGATCTTGACCTTAGGGGTGGGCTGTGATCTGTAGGCTGCGAAGTGATGCAGTGTGCGAGTCTCCGTTTGGTGTCTAGGTGTCACGTCCAAGATGCGACCCTATCCTAAAAGGAACTCGAAGGTCCCACCAAGGATAGAAAGCGCATCTTGAAGGCCTTTGCAAGGTGGATATCATTACATCAACATTACATAATAGTGGGGATACATCAATACATACAATGTCACATGAATACAACAATACAACATACAAGATCAACATCCGACTACAAATGAATCATAACAAAAACTCAAACAATATCCACCACCTTTAGCAGAACACTTGACACAGGAACCTACCCCTGATTGAAGAAGCGAGAAGAAGAACTCCAAAACAAGTAAACATCGCTCTCGCGTCATGATCATCAGCATAACTTTGTACATGTGCTGTGATTGTAGTAATCTGAGGAGGCCACGAGGGCTCGGCAATCCCATTACCATGGGTATCAAGACTAGCAAAGCAATGGGAAAGGAAGGGAGTAAAGTGGTCGAGGTTGCAGCGCGACTAAGCAATGTGAGGTGGCTAACACATGAAATAAGGCGAGGAGAGAAGCAAATCAAGCGGTCGTCAACTGGTAATGATCAAGAAGTGATCCTGAACTCCTATTCGTCGGACATAACCCGAAACCGTGTTCTCCTCTCGATCAACCCGAAAAGAGACACTCACGGTTATGCACATGGTTGGTGTATTTTAGAAGAGTTTACTTCAAGTTTACTACAACGGGATATTAACAAATTCCCATATGCCACATAACATGAAGACGCGGCTCGAAAGTTTATACCCTGAGGGGTGTCCCAACAGCAGCCATGATAAGCTCTCGCGATCAGCGAAGGATATTCCTTCTCCGGGAAGACCCGATCAGTCTCGGAATCGGTTTACAAGACATTTCGACAATGGTAAAACAAGACCAGCAAAGCCGCCCGATGTGCGAAACAATCCCGATAGGAGCTGCACATATCTCTTTCTCGAGGAACACGGATGAGACTAGCTCTGAGTAAAACCAGACCTCGAGTTTCCACAGAGAGGCCCAGCGAAACCTTCAGTTCGGGCCAGCACTTAGAAAGCACGGCCGGGGGCTAAAATAAAGATGACCCTCGGGTTGGCCGACCCAAGGGAAGGTATAGGTGGTGGTGAGGCAAATGGTAAAACCAAGGTTGGGCCTTCTTTGGAGGAGTTTTATTCAAGCGGTACTGTCAAAGCCCCATAAATCACCCAACCACGTTAGAGGCGCAAAATCCGGTAACATAATACCGATATGGCGGAAACTAGGGCAGCAAGAGTGGACCAAAACACAGGCATAAGGCGAGCCTTCCACCTTTACCAAGTATATAGATGCATTAATAATATAAGAATATTGTGATATCCCGACATAAACATAATCCAACATGGAGCAATCTTCATCTTCACTGCAACTAGCAACACTATAAGAGGGGCTGAGCAAAGCGGTAACATAGCCAAACAACGGTTTGCTAGGAAGGGGACAACGGTTAGGGGCTATCATGCAATTTGGAAGGCTTGAGCAGCAAGTGGTGGAATAGCGCAGCATAGCGATAGAATGAAACAACTAGCATAGCAATGATAATAATGAGATCCAAGGTAATGATCATCTTGCCTGAAATCCCGCAAGGAAGAAGAGCGAGTCCATGAAGAAGATGAGCAGGGAGTAGTCGAGCGAATCCTCACAATGCAACATTACCCGGAACGAGAAGCAACACGGAAAGAAACAAACAACATGATAAATGCACAAGCATAAACATGGTGTCGGACCCGATTCAAGTCACATCGACCTAGCTGGTAACACCTCATATCACTTTGTGGCCTCACATACGGTATTCCCACGAATTGTCGCCTTACCATGGCCGGGACCGTTTGCGTCTTTTGGCTCACGTATATGATAGTGTCGCTAGCATCCACATGACAAAGAACCGGGCCGACATGGCTAGTCGTGAACCAAGCGGCGCTAACCCATGAGGACAGGCATACATGAAACACTTGAGCATGTCGGTCATCAGCGTATGAACTTGGGCTGTAGCCAGGCTAACAGGACTCCGGTATCCCGGGCTGTAGCGAGCTAGGCAGGACTCAAGTATCACGCGTGACATTTCCCGAAGGAACAGACATAAAGCGAAATGAATCACATGCGGCGATCAAGTGTCCAAGCAGTAGTGCTTGGGCTAGCGAGGACTCCAGTGAACCGGGCTGTAGCGGACTACTATCGCTCGAAGCACGAGACTACATTTCCCCATATGAGAGGCTGCCAGAGGATAAACAACTAGTTTGTCGGATCCACACATACCAAGCATTTCAAACATACACATTATGCTCAATATGCGTAGATACAACATGGCATCACAACATAACTCTCGACTCAGAATATTATTCATTAGGCTCGAGGGCGAGATATTACAAACATGGGTCTCATGACCCAACACTCGAAACATACAAGTCAAAGCACAAGCGGAAGCTAAACATGTGCAGTACAGACAACTATAAATGAAAAAGGTGAGAAGCACGACTATCTACCAATCTGCCGAGGCACAAGATCGTAGCTGAGGTAACAAGCTAAGCGTCGAAGTCAAGCGGAACTACTAGCGAGGTAGCGTCTCTCTGCAAAAACATAGAATAAGCAAGCGTGAGTACAATTGTACTCAGCAAGACTTATGAGAACTAACTACATATGCATCATTATCAAAAGGGGGTGGTGGAGTTTGACTGCAGCAAGCCAGCTTTGACTTCGGTGGCTATCTGAACTACGATTGCAAGTAACTCTTTTGAGGTGGCGCTACGAGTCCACATATTCACCATATCAATACACCACTATGGATCCGCTCCCGTCTCCCTACGAGGCGCCATCCATAGCACTCACGCTTATCTTGCGTATTTTAGAGTATCCACTTTCACTTGTCTATGAGCTGATATAAACCCGAAGTCCTTCTCCGTGGACACGGCTATTGAATAGATCATATTAAACCCTGCGGTGTACTTCTTCACCTGCGCTCTCACCACTTACCGTCGTTTACGACATGTACTCGGCAACCTTCAAGCGGAAGCCCAGCGTGGGTGTCGGCCAGACCTACCTAAACACTCAAGTCCCTAGTCGGGTTTATCGCCTATTCGGGTTCCATCATGAGAGTCCGGCGAGGTTTCCCATACAGCCCGAGCGATGTGTGCAGGGTTCCCGAGATACCAAGCGGGCACTCGGTACACGACCCACGGTGCCTACATAACACAACCCACCCCTAAGGTCAGCGTTGCGTGCGGCCTGACATACTACAAACACGAAACTACTTGCAACTCCGGATGAGGACAAGGGTGGTCAAGCGAAGGTCCATTGGTTTCGGGCCCAATGCGTGGTAGTAGGTGTATCATGGATCACAAACACAGAACTCAGTTCTGAGGGCGGCTGCAATGAGACAACCCACCATGTACTCCTACATGGCCTCTCACTTCTACCTTTACCAAATCGTGTTCACACACTTAGCTCACACACAATAGGACATGTTCACAACTTTCCAATTCATTCCCGATGAATCAGACCTGACTCAACTCTAAGCAGTAGCAGGCATGACAAACAAGCATGAATGAGTAGGCACAACATGGCTCAAACAATTCCTACTCATGCTAGTGGGTTTCATCTAATTACTGTGGAATGACAGGTCATGCAAAGGATCAAGGGGTTCAGCTACCGCAGCAAGTAACAGTTGAATCGTTGTTGTCCTAATGCAATAAAATAGAGCAGGGAGCGAGAGAGTGGGATTATGTCGGAATGAACAAGGGGTTTTGCTTGCACAGCACTACGAAGATAGTATAGTTCTTCATCGGTGTCATCGAATAATCATCGATCGGTACATAAATCTACGGGAGGGAAGATTACCGAAGCAAACAAGAAGAGCACAATCAATGCAATGCACATATATGATGCATGATCATGTTAAAATACTGAATTTACCTAATGCAATAATAATCCAAGTTAGTTGGAGTGGAATTCAAACAAGGTTGAATTCCAACTCAAAATACTATTTCTAAGATTACCTAATCATGATTCATCCTATTCAGTGATGTTAACTTGTTCAAACATGCATGATCATGGCATGAACAGATTCTTCATATTTTCTGATCATTTTCATATATAAATTATTTCCATCCGAGTTACGGGTGAATTTATATGATTTTAGAAGTTTAGAAATTTTGAAATTTCTGAATTAAATTAAATCTAGAAAATATATCTTGCGTCACTTGACGTCGATGTGGCGTCGTGATCAAGCTGAGTGCGGTCCAGGTCAAACCTGGCGTGTGGGGGCCTGCGTCGATGTCTAACTAATTAACCTAAACTAATTAATGCTAACGACTTGATTAGCCGGGCGGAGCCCACATGTAAGTGACCGGGGTGGTGAACCCCGGTCAAAAAGGTCGATGGTCGTGGCGCGTGCGGCGTTGCCGCCCGGCGAACCAGCCTTGGCGCAAGTGCAGATAGCCATTCCGGCCACCAAAAGAGCGAGGAGGGTACCTCTGAGACTGAGGCCTTATTTGAAGTTCTTAGTGGGAGTAGTTGGAGCTCGGGCGGCGGGATCGGCCGCCAGGCTGACAGCTGCTTGTGGCGGGCTTCGACACGCTCGGGGGTTGGCGCTAAAGGGGCACGCATGCGAAGAGGTGGGTGCTACTGGCTCCTCACAGATGCAGTGAAAGCGGCTGCGTGCTCAGGCGAGCCATCCATGGTACAATGTAACCCACGGCCGGACGTCTTGATGGCGGCGGCGAGTTTGATCCGAGGGAAGTGGTAGCTAGAGGGGAGAATGAGCGGAGAAGAGGGGATCGACTGGGAGCTCACCGTGGTTGCGAGGCCGTCGGTGAGCTCGGGCGGGCACGGAGCAGCTAATTTGGCGGCAGCGACAGTGAATCGAAAGAAATGGTGAAGCGGCGCCTCGGGGTGCTCGGCGTCGGGGGCTTAGTGAGGAGGAGGAGAGGGCTAGGCGGAGGCCACGGACATGTCGGCGGCGAGGGAGGGCGGTGGCTGCAGCGGCAGCGGCGGCGGCAGTGAGGCTCGGTTGCGTGAGGAGAGAGAAGCGGAAGGGGAGGTTAGGGAGAGAGTGAGAGAGGTCGAGGCGTGGCGCTCGGGGCGTCGAGCGTCGGGGCCTTGACGAGGCAAGGCTTTGCGTGGCGGCAGCGTCTGGCGCGTGTCGCGCCCGTCCTCTGGCGAGGAGGAGGAAGCTGACAAGGGAGGAGGCGGTGGTGGGTGGGCTGGCCATTGGGCCATAAACCCATACTGATCTTGAGGCAGTTGAGGCGCTAGGTAAGCCAGTAAGGACTTTTACCTATTTTGTTTCCTTTTCTATTTTCGACATTTGTTTTGATTTAAATAAAATACTAAATCAATTTATTTAATTATGCCAATTTTTGCAGGGCTTACTATATTACTCGGGCTCCTCAACAAAGGCACAATTTTTGGACAATATTTTATATATATAATAATATATATCCAAGGCAAATATTTAAAGTATTAATTCCAAATGCCCAATAAATACTTATGAGATCCTAAAATATTGGTTAGATGGTTAACTCATCCAATATTTTAGGAGAACCACATGAGCATTTTCTTGGACCTTTTGGAGGCGATTTTTATTTAGGTCATTTCAAAAGTGATTACGAGGGTTTCACAAATCCCCATTTCAATTTTCATGGAAATTAACATGATGACATGAATGCCTAATGCAACTAATGTCAAGCAATTCTAGGGATGTGACAACTCACCCCACTAAACAAGAATCTACCTGAGATTCAAGGCGTGAGTAAGAGGAAAAGGGAGGTCACAGACTATCACAATCTTCATGATCCAATTGCCTTCGGAAGAGTTGGTTCATTCCATCACCTTGGTCTTAGCGTCTTGAGATCTTCACCCGACACGACAGAAAGAAGGAAACCCTACATGATTCGATCTTCACGAAGATCAAGCAATTATGATCGACTCACGGACTGCTTGCGGTGACACATCTTGAGTTGAGACATAAAATGCATCGAGAGGATGGAACAACAACGAGGTTGGATTAGTGGTCAACAATTCCACGCCTAGGGAGATGGTGGATGGTGTCAAGGTGGCGAGAAACATTTACCATGATCCCGTAGCGGGACACCTCGAGAAAGAGGCGCAAAGAACTATTCCCTTAAGGGGCAAAAAAATTACTTTTGATCCATAGATCATTGGAACTCTTTATACCAGCCAAAGGCAATCTAGCGATCGTTTGGTGGAGTGCAAGGAATAGTACCCCGGACTAGAATGGATGATGTGGACTACCTTGTTGAAGACAACGCAATGGATGATTTGCTTATCATCGAAGGTGGGGGGACCATGGTAAATCCTTTATTGAAGATAAACATGGACTGGACAAGAATTGTTAAGAAGGCAGTCTGTAGCGAGATAGCACAAGGGCGGTGCAAAGCTGGGAGCGAAATGCAAGCTGTTGAATGTTTCCAACCATCATATCTGCACGAGATTCAGATCTGGTTGGTGTTAGGATATTTCAGACTTATCATGTCGATAGGAAGGGTTACAACACAATTGACGAGATGGCGTTGCGAGATTCTCGGGATATGAACTACGATAGCAAGCTCGAAACATGAGCTGGTTTTGCTACAAACCGTGAACACATTGTCCCGGACAAACATGGCCACGTAGTAGTCTTACGATAAAACACTACGAGTTCGGGTTGGGAACCATCATCGAGGATAACGAAGTCTTGTGCATGACCTAGGATTTACACCACAATTCCTTTTCCTTGAACAAATCAATCGGTGGCTTGGTGTGCTATGAATTCATATGAAATGAAGATGATCAGTCTATCATGCCATAGAATACTTATGCGTGCATGGTGACTTGGGATGATTCGGAGGAAACAAAACAAACCTTTCTCAAATTCATGGCGGCAACTTACGGATGCGCATGAATTAGAAATCACTACTTCCATCAAGCATAGGCTTCATGAGCGGATCACGAAGGCATTGCTTACACAAGTTTCAATACTAGGTTGATGCTCAACATGACTCATGGGGAGATAAAATACTCTTGGTGGGCTCAACGAGCAACTTCCGAATTTCCATATCCTTGGACTTCCACCATCATGTGAACATGTGATAGTATTGGTCGGACCAAAGATGTAATGGTGTATGCTCGCGGGATCAACCACGAGTAAGACAACATTCGCGAATATCGTTAGTTCTGGTTTGACTTGACAATGGCCCATACTCAAGTCAAAGAATTGGTAGGACAATAGGTCCAACAACTGATCGCGAGGACCGATCGATGAAGATATCATCTTTCTTCAATACACACTACACAAGAATATCCCTTTGGATCGAACTAGGTTAGGCAAGCTTTTATCTTCCAACTCTCCAAGTTATTGTCTAAGCAACCAACTAGCTCGAGAATATCAACACAGATTCTTGGAGAAAGGGTGGTCCACGGGAACCAACTTGATCCAGAGCTCAACATAACGGTCGAGAACAACCGGTAACACTTCCAAGAAGATATTTGGAAAGTCACGAACCACCGGTATGTTACTAAGCTCGAGAACAATCTTGCTTTTGAGGGCAAGGCGAAATGATCAAATGAGTGAGGACTCGACACAATCCTAACTCGTCAATCGAAGTGCACGAAATAAGGACTAGGTAGCACGATCAACCTTAGGATGATGGTTTAATAACCAACACGCTAAAATGAGAATATTGTCCATTCACTACCAAGCAATGAGTTGCTCGGATATTGATGTCACACATCACAATTCACTTATCGGCATTCGGGTACAACAACACGAACCGAGGAATGAATAGCGATGGTGAGAAGTATCACTGCGTCAAAAGTGCATAAGAGGAGGTGCAATTCTCATGACATTCTTGGCATAAAGATGGCAATACTTGAGGGTAGAAACAGAATCAAAAGCTGAATTGGCGTTTTGGTGCGGAATACAACTACTTTGACCCAATCCACGGAAATGGATGAAGTCTTTGGAGTTTGTTTCTCCTAGTCATTCGGAATAGAATGGCTTGCGGACCACAAGGATAAAATGCATCGATGAACACAAATGCACACATACCCTTGGCTATCAATTGATAGATGAAGGTCGGAAGGCATCTAAGAGAACAACTCAAAGGAACATATAATTTTACGAGTTGTGGATGCAGATTAGTATGTCGAGCAAGCTCAACATTTCTTAGGATAACCCATGCAGAGAAAGGTAGGATTGGCAGATTCACAATTATGAATGGAGAACTCCTCAAGAGCACTCTTATTGTGATCTTTGGCTCAAAGAACTTGCCATAATTAGTTCATGGTATTTGGAAGAAGGAGAATACCCACGGACCGAGGACTATCGCAAGGTTACTAATATCCTAAAGGCACTAGCAAATACTATCAACATGAAGTAGGATGAATCTCGGTTGAAACCGGGAGTAGAATACCTACTACTAAATGGCATCACAGGATGCTTTCGAAAATGATGGCGAGTCATCGCCTTTGGGATACAAAAGCATTACTAGATTGCTAGGTGACTTCCTAAACATCTAGGGTCATAATAATAGTTCAACATATATGTCGAGGCAATGGGTACCTCGGTATTGAGATTAGTGTGTGTCTGGCCCAAGGACATCGAGGAGCGGAAGAAAGGATTTGCAAATGCATCGAGACTATTTAGAGACACAGGATGACTCGAGACAGACATAACGGCTATAAATGCTCAAAATGATTTGAGACATCCTGCGAGAAAATGGTGGCATAACCACTCAACACATCATAACAAGATTACGAGATCAACGGTTATCATACGAGGGTAGTAAGAACTGAGCGGGATTAAAACAAACAATCTTAAGGTCTATGGATTAGTAACACGTCATCCTAATAGATAGATGAAGCCTAGTTCTTAAACCCGTAGAAGAGAAGAGGATGACTTTCGAGATCAGAAGGCCATGAGGTATAAGGAGTAAAAAGAGCCTTCGTTCCTTCCACAATCAATTCCCTTACATAACTAAAGCATTTCTAGACACAACTTGACCAGTTTGGCTTGGTAATCCTCTGACGGTCAGGCTCGATACCAGCGCTGTCGGGACCCGATTCCAAGTCACATCGACCTAGTGGTAACACCTCATATCACTTTGTGGCCTCATACGGTATTCCCATAGTTGTCGCCTTACCATGGCGGGACCGTTTGCGTCTTTTGGCTCACGTATATGATAGTGTCGCTAGCATCCACATGACAAAGAACCGGGCCGACATGGCTAGTCGTGAACCAAGCGGCGCTAACCCATGAGGACGGGCATACATGAAACACTTGAGCATGTCGGTCATCAGCGTATGAACTTGGGCTGTGCTTGGGCTAACGAGGACTCGGTATCCCGGGCTGTAGCAGCTAAGCGGGACTCCAAGTATCACAGCGTGACATTTCCCGAAGGAACGGACATAGGAGCGAAATGAATCACATCCCGGCGGATCAAGTGTCCAGCGGTAGTCTTTGGGCTAGCGAGGACTCAGTGAGCGGGCTGTAGCGGACTACTATCGCTCGAGAAGCACGAGACTACATTTCCCCATATGAGAGGCTGCCAAGGATAAACAACTAGTTTGTCGGATCCCACATATCAAGCATTTCAAACATACACATTATGCTCAATATGCGTAGATACAACATGGCATCACAACATAACTCGACTCGAATATTATTCATTAGGCTACGAGGCGAGATATTACAAACATGGGTCTCATGACCCAACACTCGGAAACATACAAGTCAAAGCACAAGCGGAAGCTAAACATATGCAGAGTGAGACAACTATAAATGAAAAAAGGTTGAAGCGACTATCTACAAATCTGCGAGGCACAAGATGCGTAGGCGAGGTAACAAGCTAAGCTTGTCGAAGTCCAAAGCGGAACTACTAGCGAGGCCAGCGTCTCTCGCAAAAAACATAGAATAGGCAAACGTGAGTACAATTGTACTCAGCAAGACTTACATCAGAACTAACTACATATGCATCATTATCAAAAGGGGGGTGGTGGAGTTTGGTGCACGACAAGCCGACTTTGACTCGGTGGCTATCTGAACTCATTGCAAGTAACTCTTTTGAGGTGGCGCTGCGAGTCCACATATTCACCATATCAATACACCACTATGGATCCGCTCCGTCTCCCTCCCCGAGGAGCCATCCATAACACTCACGCTTATCTTGCGTATTTTAAGTATCCACTTTCACTTGTCTATGGTGATATAGGCAGCAGAGAAGTCCTTCTCCGTGGACACGGCTATTCGAATAGATCATATTAAACCCTGCAGAGGTGTACTTCTTCACACGCTTTCACCACTTACAAATCGTTTACACGACATGTACTGGCAACCTTCAGCGGAAGCCCAGCGTGGGTGTCGGCCACGCCTACCTAAACACTCAAGTCCCTAGTCGAGGTTTATCGCCTATTAGGGTTCCATCCATGAGGTCCGGCCGAGGTTCCCTACAGCCCGAGCGATGTGTGCAGGGTTCCGAGATACCAAGCGGGCACTTTCGGTACACCGACCCACAGTGCCTACCATAACACAACCACCCCTAAGGTCAGCGTTGCGTGCGGCCATTTGACATGCTACAAACACGAAACTACTTGCTCCGGATGAGGACAAGGGTGGTCAAGAAGCCGAGAAGGTCCATTGGTTTGGGATCCCATGCGTGGTAATGGCTGTATCATGGATCACAAACCACAGAACTCAGTTCACGGGGGCTGCAATGAGACAACCCACCATGTACTCCTACATGGCCTCTCACTTCTACCTTTACCAAATCGTGTTCACACACTTAGCTCACACACAATAGGACATGTTCACAACTTTCCAATTCATTCCCGATGAATCAGACCTGACTCAACTCTAAGCGATGTGCAGGCATGACAAACAAGCATGAATGAGTAGGCACAACATGGCTCAAACAATTCCTACTCATGCTAGTGGGTTTCATCTAATTCTTGTGGAATGCCGAGGTCATGCAAAGGATCAAGGGGTTCAGCTACCGCAGCAAAATATGATTGAATCGTTGTTGTCCTAATGCAATAAAATAGAGCAGGAAGCGAGAGTGGGATTATATCGGAATGAACAAGGGGTTTTGCTTGCACAGCACTTACGAAGATAGTATAGTTCTTCATCGGTGTCATCGAACAATCATCGTCGGTACATCGTCTCTGCAAGGAGGAAGATTACCCGGCAAACAAGAAGAAGCACAATCAATGCAATGCACATATATGATGCATGATCAGGTTAAAAGTACTGAATTTACCTAATGCAATAGTAATCCAAGTTAGTTGGGTGGAATTCAAACAAGGTTGAATTCCAACTCAAAATACTATTTCTAAGATTACCTAATCATGATTCATCCTATTCAGTGATGTTAACTTGTTCAAACATGCATGATCATGGCATGAACAGATTCTTCATATTTTTCTGATCATTTTCATATATAAATTATTTCCATCCGAGATTCACGGTTGAATTTATATGATTTTAGAAGTTTAGAGAATTTTCTGAAATTTACTGAATTAAATTAAATCTAGAAAATATATCTTGCGTCGACTGACGTCGATGTGTCGTCCATGATCCAGCGGAGTGCGGTCCAGGTCAAACTGGCGTGTGGGGAACCTACGCGTCGGTGTCTAACTAATTAACCTAAACTAATTAACGCTAACTTTGACTTAGTTAGCCGGGCGAGCCCGCATGTAAGTGACCGGGGTGGTCAAACCCCAGTCAGGTCGATGGTCATGCCCAGGCGCGGCGTTTAGCCAGCCGAACCCGGCAATGGGCGCAAGTCTGAGATAGCCATTCGGCCACCAAAAGGCGAGGAGGACCCTGATGAGGCCTTGGCTGAAGTTCTTGGTGGGGGTAGTTGGGCTCAGGCGGCGGGATCGGCCTTGGTGACAATTGCTTGGCGGCCGGCTCGAACACGCTCGGGGTTGGCGCTAAAGGGCACCGCATGAGCCGAAAGGTGTGGGTGCTACGGGCTCCTCACGAGTGCAGTGAAAACAGTTGCGTGCTGGAAGCCGAGCCATCGTGGGCTGTACGCCTGGCGACATCTTGATGGCGGCGGCGAGTTCGATCCGCGAAGTGGTAGCTAGAGGGGAGAATGAGCCGGAGAAAGGGGATCGACTCGGGAGCTCACCGTGGTTGCGAGGAGGCCGTCGGTGCAGCCAGCGGGCACCGGAGCCAGCTAATTTGGCGGCAGCGACCGGCGGGTCGAGAAGAAATGGTGAGGCGGCGCCTGGGGTGCTCGGCGTGGGGGCTTGGTGAGGAGGAGGAGAGGGGGCTAGGCGGGCCACGGACATGTCGGCGAGGAGGGCAGTGGCTGCGGCAGCCAGCCGGCGGCAGTGAGCTCGGTTGCGTGAGGAGAGAAGCGGAGGAAGGGAGGTTGGGAGAGAGTGAGAGAGAGGTCGAGGCGTGGCGCTCGGGGCGTCCAGGCGTCGGGGGCTTGACGGGGAGCTCACTGCGTGGCCATGGCGGCAGCGTCTGTGTGCGTCGTGCCTGCACGCGCCGATCCTCTGGCGAAGGAGGAGCTGAGAGGAGGAGGCGGTGGTGGGCTGGGCTGGCAGTGGGCCAGCCAAGCCGCCTGATCTTGGGCGATTGAGGGGCTAGGTAAGCCAGTGAGACTTTTACCTATTTTGTTTCCTTTTCTATTTTCGACATTTGTTTTGATTTAAATAAAATACTAAATCAATTTATTTAATTATGCCAATTTTGCGAGGAGCTTACTATATTACTCGGGCTCCTTAACAAAGGCATAATTTTGGACAATATTTTATATATATAATAATATATATCCAAGGCAAATATTTACCGTATTAATTCCAAATGCCCAGAATAAATACTTATGAGATCCTAAAAATATTGGTTAGATGGTTAACTCTGTCCAATATTTTCAGAGGACCCACATGAGCATTTTCTTGGACCTTTTGGAGGCGATTTTATTTAGGTCATTTCCAAAAGTGATTACGAGGTTTCACAAATCCCCATTTCAATTTTCATGAAATTAACATGATGACATGAATGCCTAATGCAACTAATGTCAAGCAATTCTAGGGATGTGACACATGTACGATGCACAATCAAGTATGATGCTTGTCGGTCTAATGAGGCATGGCATGGCAAAGTGCAACAAACAATACTACAAATTAAGTGGAGCTCAATATGCATGCCAAACACCACATTGACATATTTAGTTCTCTCTCGGTTATGCACCCAACAATATTAAATGTTGTTAAACATGGCAAGGGGTGAAGCATATGAAAACTACCTATCTAGGCAAGTTTAAATGAGGCCGGAACAATGAACAACAATTCCGGAAAATCCCCATATGCATATTTCGAATTTGCTACTGTTCTGCCCTAAAACATATTGTATTATTGTTAAACAGGAAAATAAAGTGCAGCAAGTTAATCTATGCATTTTCCACCCCATTTATATAAAGTTTATTTAAAACCGAACTCACAGTTATTTGTTGATTCTGAAATAAAACATTTTAACATGACATTTAGCAAATTAAATGCAAACAGCATTTTAAACATTTTAACATGGATGAAAGTAGCATATTATGAAACTAGGCAAAATTCTAAGCACTTTACATGTTTAAATCATTTTAATCAATGCATAGTTAATTAGTTATTATATGCTTGATGTGCAAGAAATTTACGTAAATCTGCATTCCACGAGGAAAAAATGGCAAAATTCTCAGTATACCTGGAAAAAAAAACAATGATGGGCTGAATGGAGCAGGGCAGGCTAGAGGGCAGCTCACCCATGGGCTCTGGCCCGGTCGGTGGAAGGCGTTAGCTGGGACAGATCGAAAACAGCCCGGCGAGGAGGTTGGGAGGCCGCACGGTCAGCGGCCAGCGCGACTGATCGTGGCGCCGTCTCAGGTGGGACAGTCAGCGAACACTGACGATGCACAGAACTCGGCAGCGAGCCTTGGCGGCGATGCACGGGAAAGAAGCGGCGGGACTCCGGCGCAGCGAGGAGCTCGGCCGAGATGGGGTGAAGCTGGAGGACTCGGGGCCTCGGTGCGAGGAGGCGAGAGGAGGCGAGGCATAATGGCGAGGAACAGCAGGCGTGGCGGGGAACTTCGGCGGCAAAGTTATGGCGAGGAAGGTCGGTGGCGAAGGGCAGCCCGCGGATCTGGTTAGCGATAGGGTCGAGAAGCCTTAGGCGTGGCGGTTCCCTTTGGCAAAGCCGTCGAGAAGCGAGACATGAGAAAAAAGCGGGGAAGGCGACCATCGGAGAAGAAGAAGCCAGGCGCGAGCTGGCCTAATCCGGCAGCGGCTACTCCGGCGAGGCCGTCGGCAGATGGCGGCCTTCGGGGCGAGTGATGAGGCATCACGTTGGGGAAGAGCTGAAGGTCGTCCATGGCATCGGCAGCTCTGATCGTTCTGGTCTGAGAGACGAAGAGGGAGTGAGAGAGAGGAGGAGAAGGAAGCGGGAAGGAGGAAGGGTGGGGGCTGCAGGGGATGGCACGGTGGCTCTTCTTCTTGGCGAGGAAGCACCAGCGAGGAGGAGGTCTTTCGGACGAGCAGATTGGATCGAGGAGGGATGGATTTGGTTGGCTGGTGTGTGAAATCAAGGAGGATGGATCGAGAGAGATTTGGTGGAGTGGCGGCGTGGGATGGATGGGACATTGCTCCTAAAATTTAGGGTTAGGGGTCTATTTATAGGAAGGGTTAGCAGCAGGGGCTATCTAGTCCCTCGTCCAATCGAGCAGTCGAAAATAAATAGGTTAGGGAGTCCAATTAAAAAATGGAGATGTTTTATAGATGTTTGGGGATGACCAGATTCATCGGTGATGGTGGCGGTTCGGGTTGGGGCAAGTTTGGGACTTGAGAACGCGAGAGAGAGTCGGCGAACAAAGGGTCGACAAATGGTCAACGAGACAAAGAGAAAGGGCAACTCTGACGGCTCGAGTTTATGAAAACATGCGGATGCAATCGCATGATGCTATGATATGAAATGCAAGACATGAACAAAATGCAAATCAAAGACAAAAACCAAGCATGGAGGAAATAACATATCGCATCTCCGGAAAAAGCAAGAGTTGGAGTTACGAATATGGAAAGTTGTATCCGGGGCATTACACTTGGAAACCCTGCACACATCGTTTGGGGCCGTTGAGGACACCCCGGCCGGATTTCTTTGCGGATGGAACCCGAATAGGCGACAAACCTGGACTAAGGACTTGTGTGGTTAGTCAGTCGTGGTCTACACCCATGTAAACTTGAAGTCTGCAGTACATGTCGTGTCTGGAGAGCTAAGTGGTGGAAACATGTGTGGCGAAGTACACCCTGCGGGGTATAAAACTATTGAATATCAGCGTCATGATAAGGACTACTTGGTCACTTATGCATTTCATATACAAGTTAATGGTTACTACTAAAATACTCAAGATAAGTGTGAGTACAGCGGATGGCCCTCGTGGGATGGCGAGGGAGGATCCACAGTGGAGTATTGTGATGGTGATTAGTGGACTCGTGTGTAGAAAACTATTTTTACAAGTGGTGTCTCGTAGGATAAACAGCCAAGAGTCAAACCTGGCTTGCTGCAATAGCATACTACCTTCTTGAGAATGTGCATGTATAGTAGGATCTGTTGTAAGACTTGCTAGTACCTTTGTACTCATGTTGCTTTAATTACTGTTTTGAGGACGACAACACAGCCCCTTAGAGTGGGTTTATGTAGATCTCGGCGTTGCGAGTGACTTGCCACCGGTGGTGATCTAAGCTTGTGAAAGGCCCTATGTAGATGAGCAGGCTTGTCAAGCCTTCTTTCTTTATGGTTATGCTGTACTCGAGACAAGTTTGCTTCATGTGCTTGTATGTTTGTATGACTTGAGTGTGGGTCATGTGACCCTATCTGTATGAACATGTTATGTATGGCTCTTGAACCTTTAAATAAAAATACTTTGAGTTGTAGAGTTTTGTTGTGATGCCATGTTGTATTTACACATATGAGCATATTGTGTGTATGTTTGAAATGCTTGGTATGTGTGGGACCGACAATCTAGTTGTTTATCCTTGGCAGCCTCTCTTATGGGAAATGTAGTCTAGTGCTTCCATGAGCCATAGTAGTCACTTCTGACCCAGGTTCACGAGTCACCTTCTTGCACTACTGCTCGGGACACTTGATTAGCGGCATGTGTTTCACTTTGTTCTGTGTTTGTCCCTTAAGGAAATGTCAGCATGGTGACATCACAGTCCTGCCTAACTTTGCTGACTGGGTTCTGGAGTTCTGTTAGCCGATCTACAGACCGGTTCATCGCTGCTAACAGACATGCTCGATGTTGATTCATGTATGCCTGTCCCCATAGGTTAGTTCGCTTTGGGTTCACGATTAGCCATGTCGGCCCAGGTTCTACGTCATATGGATGCTAGCGACACTATCATGCATATCGTGAGCAAAAACAAGCGGTCGGGCCATGGTAAAGGCGACACCGTCGAATACCGTGTGTGAGGCTGCAAAGTGATATGAGGTCTTACCGTCTAGATCGATGTGACCTGGAATCGGGGTCTGACCGTTCCATGTTGTCATTTACACAAAGATAACAACTTTGGCGCATTTGGGGCCCTTTCCCTCCACAAGTGTCGCGTTTGCCCGGGAACAGCCAAAAATTCGTTAGAGGGTGTACTAGCGGACTTGCTATCCACCCAAGCCCGACTTAGCGCTTTGTATCGCGGTACCCGAGGGAGCCACGGATCGGAGAGATGTGACAGCTTCAAGCTCGAACAAGGGTGGCTCACGAGAAGGCAAAGAAGAAGAGAAATGCTCATGAGGGCACTGCCTGAATCCCTCGCGAGTATCGAGAGAGAGAGAGAGAGAACAAGAGCAAACTAAAGCGAAAAAAAGCGGTAAAAGGTGGGGAACCAAATCAGCAATAAACACCAAAACAACTCCGATTAAGGAAGCGAGTCAACTCGGAGGAAAGCAAATGAAAAGCCGCGTCCGGCACCTAAACTAGTCTTCAAGTCTTCTCACCAGGCGGAGTTAAGTGCTGTCCACTAGGCGTGGGAGGGAGCCCAGGGCTGAGGCGGCGCTCCACGAGACTCAGGCGTGTACAGACCCCAACTCATTATCACGTGAGAGTGTCACGGGCGGCGATTCTTCAGGCACCGGGCTTCTTGCGAGGCTCTAGGCCTTTCTTCTCGGGCTTTAGGCCTTGCTTCTCGAGCTCTGGGCCTTGCTTCTCGAGGCTCTGGGCCTTGCTTCATGGATAAATTTCCGGTGCTGGATGTTCGGGCATTACGGATGGGTGTCCCATCCTGCGTCTCCACAGCGCCTGCACCCGGCACAGAAGCGTGAGCGACCTGAGGCAGGGCCCTCCCACATGGGGCGGCTTGTGCAGCCCTTCCCGAGAGGACCCGTCTCGGGGCAGTCGCCTACCTCGGCGTCTGGGCGGATCTGCGGCAATGGTACCGCCCATGAGCTTGTTGTACCTTGCCGCCCTCAATGCGGCTTGGTGGCCAACGCTCCTCCCACAGACGAGATTCATCCCAGCGTGGCGTCACTGCTACGCTGTCGTCGACGCCGGGACCAGCAGCGGGCGATGCTTGACCTCGTGGGGAAGGACTGCCTCAGCTCCATAGAGCGAGGAAGAATGGAGTCTCGCCGTTGGCTTGGTGGCGATGGTACAAATGGACCACGGCCTGATTTGGAGGTTAATCGTGCCAGCCCACCTGTCATGAGCCTCCGACTTCTTCTTGAAGGTCTGGTCTTGAGGCCCCTCGGGATCTCGGTGTTGGCGTTCCGCTGACCATTATACAGGGTGGGCCACCGAGCGTAGCAGATCTGCGTTCAAGGTTAGCAAAGTAGGTTTGAAGAGGTTACTAGTAAACTGCGAGCCGTTATCTGTGATGATGCGGTTGGGAACCGAAGCGGCTCATGAGGCCCTTGATGAACTTGATAGGAGAGCGGCTGGAATAAATGCAGACGACTTCCACTTCCGCCACTTGGTGAACTTGTCGATGGCGGCGTAGAGATAGCGGTAGCCCCTGGCGCTCATGGGAGCAGGCCCAAGATGTCCAGCCCCAGGACCATGACGGCCACGTGGCGGGAATGGTTGAGAAGCCTGGCGGCTGATGGATCTGCTTGGCGTGGAATTGGCAAGCTTCACAAGACTTCACCGGCTCGGCCGCGTCGTTGAGTCTTTGTGGGCCAATATAACCTTGTGGAAATACCTTGCCAACAAGGGGCCGTGACGGCAGTGGTGTCGCAATCACGCGTGCATGTCAATCGGCAACTCCCTTCCTTGATCGGCTGGAGATCACGGCATTAGCGTGACATCGTTCGGTCGCTTCTGTACAACTCACCATCTTGAATCGATGGGCGTGGCACCCTGTCGGACCCATGGCGCTCGCGTCTTCTTCCTTCTCCGGATCGTCCGTGCATAAGGTACTCCTTAATTCTGAGTCGGCCTCCTCACAGGGGCTCGGCGCCGAGGCAGTAGAAACTCTGTGGTTGGGCCGCGGGTTTGGGGATCCGGGCGGGGCTCTAGGAGCTCCTCCGAGGCTGAGTCGTGCTTGAAAGAGGTGGCGTAGCCGGCGGCTTTAAACCGCTCTTGAAGATGACCAGGGCTCTTGCGGTTGCCACGGATGCTGTCTTGGCGATGTAAGTCGGCTTCCTTGTTGGTGCCGGGGCACGTGTTGCAACTCGGGCCGAGCTGCTTTCCATCTTGCGCACCTCCATAAGTAGGCCTCCATGTGCTCGTCCTTGGCTCATACACTTTGTTGGAGAAGTTAGCGAGGAGTTCGAGTCGCAGCTGCGGAGTGGCGCCTCACCCCCAAAGCCGCCCGCGGCTTCGAGACCAGCTATGAGGCCTTCGTACTCTGCGATATTGTTGGAGACCTTCTCGCTGTCTTTGGAGCGAGAGAGTTGCAGTGTAGTAAAGCTTGTCTGAGTGGGCGAGATGAGCCTTTGCTCTAGCCCTGCATACAGTCTTGTGAGCGCCATCGAAATACATGACCCGGGCATCTGGTGCCTCACTTCGGGGAGGTGGACGGTCTTCTCCTTCCTCAAGAGCCGGGCGTGGTCCATTCTGCCACAAAATCGTGAGTCTGGCTCCTTGATGACCACAGTGGTCTTGAACTCAAGTGGAATGCTTGCAGCTCGATGTTCCATTCAGCGACCCTTCGGCCCGAGTTTGGGCTCTGAGTACCCTCTCGGTGGGTAAGATGAGGCGACCTTGATGGGGTACCCTTGGAAGTAGTGTACTTGGCTTGAGGCCACCAAGAGTCTTGACAGGAGCTTGCGGCATGGTGGCATGCCTTGCATCCGCTGATCACAGTGCTAATGAAGTACACGGGTGCTCGGCGAGGCTGTGTGCTTGTGAAGCTTAGGTCTGTGGAGATCGTGGCGTATCACAGGGTGAAGGATTTCTGAGACTTGGCTGTCCTCGGGAGCTTCGCGATCTTGTCTTTGCCGAACTTGATCCTCACATGCTGAAGCTCACGATCGCCTTCGACCTGCTTGCATCAACTCGGCTTGGCGGAACACTCCCTTGCCTTGGCGCTCCTCGAACCTCCACCGCCCAGCTGGCGGAGAAATGCTGAGGTGGCAGGCAAGGTGGGTCTGAGGCTCGAGGGGTCGCAGACCACCATCACCAAGGGGTGGTGAGGTATTTCTTGAGGTCTTGGAAGGCCAGTCGGCCTCCGGGGTCCACTCGAGTGGCCTTTCTTCTTCATGAGCTTAAAAAAGAAGGTAAAAGCCTTCGCCTCTAACAAGATGAAGCGCCCTAGCGGTCACCCATCCTGCCAGCTTTGCATCTCCTTGAGGGTCTGTGGTGGGCTCATGTCTTGATGGCCTTGATCTTCTCCGGGTTCGCCTCGATCCCTCGTGGGATCTGAAACCCTAGCAGATTTGCGGAGGGGCGCCAAACACTCACTTATGCAGGTTAAGCCTCAAGTTCACCCGGTGCAAGCTCTCAAAGGTCTCCTCCAGGTCTTGAATCAACGTCTTCGCCTCGCGACATTTGACCACTATGTCATAAACATAGGCCTCTGTGTTCCTCGAGCTGCCGCCCCAAGGCAGCATCGGCCGCTAAATGGTCGAGCCGCTGGGTTTCAGGAAGGCCGTCTTCTCCACATCCTCCACCGCCATCTTGATTTGATGGTATCCGAGAAACGCATCCAGGAAACATAACAAAGTCGCTTTTCGGCGGTGGAGTCGACGATTTGATCGATCTTGTGGAAGGGAAGAAAGGATCTTGAGGGCAAGCTTTGTTAAGTTTGGTGAATTGGCGCACATCCGTTCCTTCCGCATTTCTTGGTACCACAACAGGGTTCACCAGCCATTGAGGTGTCGAACCTCTCAAATAGTACACTGCTTGCCTCCAGCTTGCGGCGTCTCTTGGGCGATGAAGGCCTGTTCTCGATGGACTGCCGTCTTGCCGCTTTCTTCACGGCGCGCATGTTGGGGCACACCCTTAGATGATCTTTGGATCACCTCTCTCGGGACCCCTACCAGCTGATAGGGCTCCCGCGGATATCTCATTGTTCGGCGTGCAAAAATCTCACAGGGCTTCTTCTTGTTCTGGTCGAGTTGGTTCCTATGGTAAAGGTGGCCCCTGAAGACCGTCATCGTCAACGGCACCTGCTTGGTCTCTGCCTTGTCTGCGTGAACAATTTCTTCTTCTTGGCGGTAGCGGTCTCCTTGGCCTTGGGCGTCTTGGCGCCCGGTGGGCTCTTGTTGCTTGCATGACCAGCCGAGGCTTTGAGTGCCGTCCTTGCCTCCTTAGTGTCCCCCTTGATGGTGAGGATGCCCTTGCTCCCGGCATCTTCATGAGAACATGGAGGCGGGTGATTCGCCGCCATGGTGAGCAAGAGCTAGGTACTGCGTATGGCATTGTCAGGGGAGACGATCTTGAGGCGATGTCGAATCCACCAGCTCGGTCTGCAGTGGTTATGGCGTGTGCGAAGGTGACGAGGCGGATCTGCCCGGAAGAATGGGCAGCTTCACCACCTCCCGAAAAAGGCTTCTTGAGCCGAGCAGCAGGCAGCCGCGTGGAGGAGGTGAAGGCTTCCACGGAGAGCAAGTTGAGGCCGGCACCGTCGTCGGCGAGGTCTTAGTGGCGACCACGTTGCGAGATGGTAGGTGTGTAGAGCATTGGGGCATGCTAGAGCGGTGGTGGAGTCGGGTGGTCTTGAACCGATGGTGGTCGGCCTCTAAGCGCCCAACCAGGAGCCCGGGCGGGAGAGCTGCCCCAATCGGCGGAAGAAAGGCTTGATGTAAGCGTCTGAAGGCGGTGCTTGAAAGCCACCGGCAGCAGCGCCCTGCGACTGCGTGGTCGCCCGGCACCCGCGTGGCGTGATGAAAAGCGATCGCGGAGATCCTCGAGGGCGCAACCATGGACCCGGGAGGTTGAGCAGCAGACGCGTGGCTAATCAGCGAAAGCCATGGGGAACCGATTGGCCATGATCCGGCCGTCGCCTCCGGCATTGAGGCGGACCTCCCTCACGCGCTGCGAGAGCGGCGTCGGGTCTGCCAGCGCCGTCGTAAATCGGCAGCGGCGGCATGCAACAACGACGGCCGTACTTTACGCCCAGCGAGCGGCGCGAGCTCGTACCCAGACTCCTGCTTGCTGGTGTCGATCGTGAAGCGGATGGTTGTCTGCTGCCATGGGAAATGGCCGCGTGCGACCTGCGGCACGAATTGGTGGAAGGTGATCGGCGCACCTACGGCGCAGTAAATGTCGGATGTGGGGTTCCGGCAAACCCTTATGGTTCGAACTCTTGGGGTGGTGAAGTCTTTCCCTCCTACCGATCTGTGCTCTGGCTCGCTAAGATCTTCGCGAGACGAACTTCGGCGAACTCACAACACCCAGAAAGACCACAGGGGTTTATCTTTGGTTGAGACCCTTGATGTGGTGTAATACCCTACTCTAGTGTGGTGGTGGTGGATTGCCTCTCGAGGCGAGATGATGAAACAGTACAAGGGAAGAACAGCCTCCGAGGTTGAGGTGTTCTTGTCGCATGAACTTGTGTTGTGTGGGTTCAATGGTAGTTCCACACCGCTTCTCTTTGTGGTGGCTGGTTCTACTTATAGGCCATGGTCCTTGATCGTCTCGTCGTATCTACTTTTTCCAAACACATTTCCGTTGTTTTGGACTCTAACTTGCATGATTTGAATGGAACTAACTTGGATGACGATGTTTTCAGCAAAATTGCCATGATGTTGTTTTATGTGCGAGAAAAGCGAAGTTCTCGAATGACACGAAACTCCACGGAACATCTAGTTTAAAATAATAAAAATCCTGCGCCAAAGATGAAGACGGGGGCCACACCCTGTCCAAGATGGTGGGGCGCCCCCTAGGACACGCCCCTACCTCGTGGGCCCCAGGGCTCCTCCGGCATCCAACTCAACTCTATATATTTGCTTTCGGGGAGAAAAAATAGAGGAGAAGAAATCATCAGCGCTTCTACGATCTGGTCGCCGTAAGCCCTAAAACCTCTTGGGAGGCTGATCTGAGGTCCGTTCGGGGCTCGGAGAGGGATTCGTTGCCGTCGTTATCATCAACCATCCTCCATCACAAATTTCATGATGCTCACCGCCGTGCGTGAGCAATTCCATCGTAGGCTGCTGGGCGGTGATGGGTCGGATGAGATCTATCATGTGTCGAGTT
>JAHIAM010006854.1:0-31406 GCA_021605205.1 Aegilops longissima
CGTGTTTCGCTCTAAATAGGACCTTCCTCTAACTACGAGTGAGCTATCAGAGCTCCTAACATGGGGCATGTCTATGCCTTCAAGCGAGACAGTAGGACGTCTCGTTAACTGTAGCCGTCCAATTGGGCCGGCCCAGCGTAGACACATGCCCGAGTTTTTTTATTCTTTTGTTTTTTTTACTTTTTCTTATATTTCGAAATATTTTGAGTATGTCTATAACAAAAAACACATTATATACAAATGTGGAAATATTTTAATCATGCAACTATTTTTTATGTATGGAAAAAATATTTTTGATGTATACAAAAAATATACAATTTTGAAATATTTTTGATGAGAAAGTAGAAATCAAAGAATACAAGTTTTCAAATTGAAACCAGTGCCACAAGCCTGATACCTGAAACTGACAATCAAATTGTTGCACGGGCTCTTAACTCGACTGAGATTGATCGCCCCAGGTTTGGTCCATTCATCCAAGAGATTAAGGAGATGTCATCCGGTGTCGCCGAGTATCGAGTGATTTGGGCTAGACGTGATGCAAACAAAGTTGCTCACATTTTAGCTAGGAAGGGCTGCCTATTAGGTTTATGCAAAACTTGGTTTCATGTTCCTTGAGGTATTCGAGATGCTATGTTGGATGATGTTGTGGCATACTAAGTAATAAAGGCAGCTATTTCTCCTAAAAAACAAGTTTTCAATTTATTTTGAAAAACGTTAATAATGCATTTAAGAAATGTTAAATGTGAATAGGAAAAATATTTCTGATGAATATGAAAAATATATAAAAATGTACAATGTGTATTTAAAAGGTAGACATAAAAATATAAATATTCAAAAAAATTTAACCATGTACTTGGATGATGTTAAAATGTATACAAAAATATTCCTGATGTATACATAAAATGTAGAATGTGTATGGTTAAACTAGACATCAAAATAATATATGTTTTAAAATATGAATCATTAATTTGGAAAATGTTAAACGTGTATAAATAAAATGTTCCTAATATATATAAAAATGTACAATGGTAGACATAAAAATGTTTTAAGAAATGGTAATCATGTATTTTCAAAATGATAAACGTGTATATAAAAAATATTCAAGGTTTAGACAAAAAATATACAATGTGTACAGAAAAAGTAGACATCAATATCAGCGATGGAACCGCGTCGAGCTTGGGTGAGGAGGGATCCGTCATTCTTTTCTTCTGTGGTTGCTGTGGTGGTGCCGGAGGCACATGACGGGTGTTGGTGTCAAGCTCAGAGATGTTCTGCTATTTTTTCAGTTTTGTCATGTCGGTTCTTACATGATTTGTACTTTGTTCTTTATGATATAAATGAGACACATATTACCATGCAAAAAAAAAATAAAATCTGTCAAAAATGTTAATCACGTATTTGGCAAATAATTAAATATGTGTATTAAAAAATTCCTAGGTATACAAAATATATACAATAGAAAACCTATAAAAACAAAGGAAACACAAAAAACAAAGAAACAAAAAAACTGATTGCAGCTTGTAGGCGGCGCGGCCTCAACGACGAGCTCTTATTTTCGTTGGCCAACCGGTTGCGACCCAGGGCTGATTTGGGTGGCCGGGAGGAGTAGAAGGTTGGAGAGGAGCCGGTGGGGCTATTGGGCTTGCCGATGAGGTGTTAGAGTACATGGCGCTCGTTCGTTGCGTTGTGCTTCAGGCGGCTGCGATCCGGGTCCGGTCCAGGTGGTTGGGAGATATAGAGGGCGGAGAAGAGCTGGAGAAGGATGTTTGGCTCGCCAACGAGGCGTCCAAGTCCATGGTGCTCATCTGTTGCATCGTGCTTCGGGCGGCTGTGACCTGGGGCCGGGAGAGGAGGCGCAGGGGCCGCTGACTGTGGCGATGCAGTCAGGCCGGGTGGCGACAGTCGAGATCGTGCATGAGGGGCGGTGAGCGTGCGTTCCACCGTGAGAAAGGGGACGAGAAAGTGAGAGGACTTTACGGTGACAAAAATAGAGGAGAATTGGAGATAAGATCTAACTGACAGGTGGGCCCCATGTCCCATCCAACGTCGTCTCGGCCAAGCCATTAGACCACGAACGCACATATTGGAACCACCTGTCAACGTGCTTAAACGAGTCTAATCTGCCGATCAATGTTATTTGCCAGAAGATTACGCTAGAAATGGTGTTTTCTACTAGCCATACCCGCGCGGCGACACGCCGCGCCACGTCGATAAATGGTGTTAATAAGTGATTTCTTTCTTCTAGCAATAAATAGAACTGTGGTCCATTCAATCACAGTAATAGAACTGTGTTGATAAGGTTGTATTGTCAAAAAGTACATTCATTGTCATCATATACCATATGTGGTGCATCTTAGGCAAAACAGGAATGACACTTCTACAATAGGACATCTATATCTGACCTACATCATTTCACTTTTATTTCTGGTCTAATGTGCAAGAAAATTCAACAGCACCAAATTGCACATGCCATCCTGACTTCTTTCAACTTTTGAACTAAATGTGGGAAAAGGAATAAGGAAGTATTTGCATAGCAAACGCAAATTCTTCCGCGCGTGTTTAGAGTGGTATATTGTCACCGTAGACGATGTTGGTGGCGCTACTGTATCAAAGCATGCATTATTCCTTGGATTCAACATATTTGATCTCAAACTATATGCTCAAGTCTGCACACACATATACATAGTAGAAGGAATTTTAGACAAATAAACACCATTTTCTGAACAATAACAAAATGCGGAAATCATGCATCATAAATAAAATTGTATATGATTTCAGAAAAAATGATGTTTGCAAATGCTAATTCAATAAAGCAAGCAACCACAAAATCAAGAACATACTAAAAGTGTTGCAATTCTATTACATGAGATTTCAATACTTAGTCAACCAGATCCATGAATGTTTACAACAACATCTGATTTTGGGGGAAAAGTTGTGTTTAGAAGCCACAGTTCATATGAAGTCATTTAAAGAATAGTTGTCCCCAATAAGAGGACCGGAAGCAAAAAAAAAGAAAAATACATATTAGAAAACCAGGTGTAGCACTGAGAGGAGTGTCACATCTAAGATGGATTCCTTGTGCTCCGAGAACTGAAAGTAAATTGCAACCCAATTGGGAAATTGTTCACTAACTGAAGCAAAATGCACTGAGAGGAGTGTCACATCTAAGATGGATTCCTTGCGCTCCGAGAAACTGAAAGTAAATTGCAACCCAATTGGTAAATAGCATGCCATGTGAAGAAATGGGCATAGAGACTACCCAAACAGCTAACACTTGTGCTTCCAGCCATCCATGTCATGCTAGCTTACACCACCTTAGTTGACTTATTTCCCATATTGTTGCTATCAACCCAATCTTGTTCTTTGTGAAGGATTGCTTGGCCTGGAGCGCTCCTGGGATGTGCATGTTCTTTCTGCAAACTAAACATCCATATGAAGCAGAAATGAAGAACTGACAATTAAAAATCACATTTTCAGTGCTAGATCACCAAGGATAGTGAAACAATCAGTGCACTATAAAGTGGGCTCTGTACAGAATTCTGGCAATCTATTGTAATTTGTTATTTATAACAACTGCTTGTATGTCATCATCACAGAGAATACACTACAGAAAATGTTTAAATATAGTAGATCAGACCATGGCCGAGAGCACAAAAGCAAGAGTGTATTGTTCTATACATATAACTATTTTTTCAAGTACTGGGGCAATATATATTTCTTAGGAGAACCTAAAATTGTAGAACTTGATGCATACACCTGCATATATATTGCTGCCCATTCTGCATAATTCTCTGCCATCAGAACTTGATGCATACACCTGCATATATATCGCTGCCCATTCCGCATAATTCTCTACCATCAGCTGTTCTTCTTCATATATGATTATGAAATTCTCTTTGCTTTTAGTAGGCCGCCCAATGCTCATTGTTATATTCTCCGTCTCCATATATGCAAAACACTTAACTCATTGTATCAGCAGAAACGACAACTTAATTGGCAGAAAGATTGCCTATATCTTACAGTTGCTACTCATCTTAATTTGAAAATCTAATATCTCTGAAACACAAATTTACTTGCGAGAAATGCATGAGAAACTATATCTTCGTTGAGATGATTATGTTTAAGCCTATTTTATAGAATGCAGAAGCAAAGTTTATCCAGGAAAGTCACACGATATATTTCAGCTGGTAGCAGTTGTCTCTTTATGTGTGAATGCCCTGAGGTTTTTGCAAATAACTTCGGTTTTTACAGTCCGGAATAGGGTATGTTTCAGACTTAGTGAGTGTTGTAGACAATTCCTGTACAACATTAGCGAACAAAATGTAGTAGTTCACAAATAATGTGGTTCCAAAAAACTTTAAAAGAAGGCCATATATACTGAACATGATCTTACTTCTGGTGGTGCAGCACACAGCATGGATAAGCAGTGGTGGTTCCTTTCTGGGTTAGATATTTGACAAACACGTGACCTTTCCAGAAAGATAAGTCCTGACGGAAATCTTCCCGTTCTGGTCAAACTGAATCTCAACAAATTTGCCAAAATGATTGCAGAATCAAGAAAGGTATGATGTAGAGCAAAAGTCATTTGAAGATAGTAAACATAGTGAAGTTGTGTAACTTAATTAATAGACATCCAAGAAGTAAAGGAGGATGCATCACATTTAGGTTCATTACCTAGAATTATTATTCCTAACTTTGCATTGCCAAATGCCTCGATCACAGGATTTGACTGTGTCAGATAAGTAGCATGTCAGAAACTCATGTCAAATGTGTTTGTTCTACCAACAAAAGAAGGGTGCAAAGTTCCACAGAGGAACACACCTCTAGAACTTGTTGTTGCACTGACGTTCCCTCAGCTTGAGGTTTACCGCCCATAAAAGCAAGATACTGCATAAGACTTTTAGTGCTTTCTGCCTTGCCAGCTCCACTCTCTCCACTTACTAATGTTGGTTGGCTGATACGATCATTGATCATAAGCCTGGGCAGAAAAAACATAGGGTGTTCTTATGATGACTATGTAAAATATTTTAAACAAATATTGGATGGGGATACAAACACAGCTCACCAAATTCTGCTCCTTTGTAAATTCCCATTATGTGGTTGTTATTGAGGAGTGCAAGTCTTTGAAATCGATTCACGGCTATCAAAATATTCCTAGTATTAAGTCTGAAAGAACAATTTAATCCATTAGAGAAGCTGCAAGAAGATGAATGGTATCACCAAAAGAAGAGCAAGCCAAATATAGTATCACCACGATTGAGGAGAAGATAGTACATGAGGAGGTGGTCGAACAAGATCAACACAGAAGTTGCTGTAAAAGCTCTTCAAGGGTGGCGACAATTGCCTCTGGCACGTCTTCAGGTGCATGGTCACAGAACCTGCAAAGTTCAGAATATTTGTGAGGAGAAGGAAGCATATCTTTCTTGCACGTTACTTGAAACTGAATATGACAAATCAATGCTGACCATAGCTTGGAGGCGATGAACAGATCTTCATGCTTAACCACACCATACTCAGATAATTTCTTCAGGGCCAAGCTGATCTACGTAGAGGTATGGATCTCAGTTTAGTCTGTACATGTTATGGTATATTTTCAAATCAAATCGGACAATATTACAACTCTAGAGAGTTTTTGTCAATGCCTTTTGTTCTTTGTAAAGCTACATGGTGCAAGTGATTACTAATAGCTCTCTGATATCGGCATATGCTGGAGCACAATCAATATGGTGATATCTTGCCTCTGCCTGTGTCCAAAAATTAGCAAAACATTAAAGATGCAGTTTATTCTGCCTGTGTCCGTTGTAGAATCTACTTAAACTTAGCTAGAAGGTTGAGACAACAGAAAAAAATGCATTTTAGGACATTATATTATCTCTAATTAATAGAAGGGAGTTTGTTCTACAGATTTTATTCAGCCACAAGGCTGGTCTATTTCAGAAAGAAGAAGAAAATACAACACAAATTTGATCATGTCCCTATGAAGTGACCAGGTACTCATGTTCAACTCAACAAATGCATATTGATATTTGATAACAACATCAGGATCAAGAAGGATTCAAGAATCAAGCACATCGGGGTTAACCTTCAGAGCAGCGTAGACAACGTTGCCGGCAGCATCGGGTTTGATTTGCCTGCCTCTCCAGCTGCTTGACTCTCTACTTTCGACGGCTCGGCTCTGCAGAGGATGACGGCGGTGACGAAGAAGCACATCGCGGTCGCATCTGAGCAAATGGAAAGCCGGCGAAATCTACCCTGCACACCGGGTATGGTCATCTCCGCCTCCCCTGCGCTGCGTGTGCCGCCGCTCTTTGAGTTGCCTCACCGGCCCCATCCCTCGAACATGGAGGTTGATGCAGGAACGCAGTTCCTCCCCCGGAGCGGCCCCTCATCGCGGCTCGGCGGAGCCCCCCGGCGGCTCATGATCCCTTTGTAAGAGGCGAGGCCGGGACCCTTCTTATAGGGCGATGCGCTGGGGGGCTAGGGCGGTGGCAAAGCGGCAGGCGGCGGGGATAAGCGGTGGGCGGTGGGCGGCGGGGTAAGGCTAGTCATAGTGGGAGTAACATAAATAGTAACATACTAGATGCCACATAAGCAAAAAAGATGATGTGTCATGTAATTAAAGAGGAGAGAGACAAATAAAGTAACATAATATGTTATCATAACATAGCGGTTCCCAGTACAAAATGAGTCTACAAAGCAATAAATGAAGACATGTATGTTACTACACCTATGACACTTCCCACTATGAAGGTAGTAACATGGACTAGTTACATACGTATGTTACTAGTCTAAGTTACTCCCCCACTATGACCAGCCTAAGCGGCGGGCGGTGGGCAGTGGGCGTCGGAGTCTTCGAGAGAGAGGTAGAGAGGTCAAGGTAACATATCCAATTATTAAAAGGAAAAAAAAAACAGCTAGCCACCACACACTGCATGCATGTGAGTTACTCCCTCCGTTTTTTTAGTCTGCATATAAGGTTTGGTCAAAGTCAAGCTTTGTAAAGTTTGACTAACTTTACATTAAAAAATATAAACATTGACAATATGAAATCAACATTATCAGATGCACCATGAATTCATGTATTTTCATACTATATAGTTTTAACATTGTAGATGTTCATATTTTTTTATATAAATTTGGTCAAACTTTATATAGTTTGACTTTGACCGAATCTTATATGCGAAGTAAAAAAAAACGGAGGGAGTAAGAGATGGAGGCCACCACCTGACAGAACGGCCGGTTGACCAGGAACAAAATCGCTAGAAAATTGTTAGATCCCCAGGAGATGCACCAAGAGAAGCCACACACTAGTTCAAAAAATTTGAATCAAATAACTGGATACACAAGGCGTTTGTACACCGCCGTGTATCAAAATAATAACACGTGCCACATCCACAATTCACCATGGGTCATTTTCACCCAAATGGATCAATTTTGGAGAGAAAACCTTGCCGGATATAGAGGCTTGGGTATTAAAAAAATATGAACTCATATTTTCTGAGAAGCTAACCTTCAATATGGCGCATTCTTGCAATTAATTCGATTGACTGCGGAAAGGGAAAAAATGAATAGAACAAGAGTATAACAAGCTTTCCTGCCTAGTAGGCTACCGCCAGACATATCTCTATCTCTATCTTCTACTACTTAAAAAAAACGTAAGATTCTTGTTTCACCCCCTCTTTCTTCCAAGCTCTCCCCCCATATTTTTTTTCTCCCATATCTGTTTTTCTTCCAAATAGTAATATTCTTTGGCAATTCAATAAATTCTTAGTGCTTAACAATAATGTGCCATTTTTTCTCCCATCTCTGATATTTCTACTACTCTCTCTGTTCCCTAATACAAGACCTTTTAGCTTCTTCTTGATTCATTTGAATCTAGGCACATTTTAGTATATATGTTCACTTATTTTAGCATGTATGAAGTCAATATTTTGATATAGCTAAAAGGTCTTATATTATTGAACGGAGGGAGTAAATAATATTCTCTTTGGTAAGATGACAGCTAAATCATGGCAATTACATACAAAAACTTGCTAAGATTTTAGGGCATCCATTTTTTTAACACAGTACAGACGCAAGCGCTCATACATGCGTATATACTCCCCCTTACGAACGCACACACACCCTATCCCTATGAGCACCTCCAAAAGACTGAGCCGGCATATCATCTTGAAATTTACGAAGTAACCGTAGGCACCTCGTCATCAACAATAACGTCTTCTCCCACTAAATGCGCATCGCTGAAAATCCTGAAATAAATCCAAGAATAAATGCGAGCACGAGCGCTCATATACATGGCGTATTCTTGCAATTAATTCGATTGACTGCGGAAAGGGAAAAAGATGAATACAACAAGAGTATAAGAAGCTTTCCTGCCTAGTAGGCTACCGGCAAACATATCTCTACCTCTATCTCTACTACTTAAAAAGAACGTAAGATTCCTGTTTCACCCTCTCTTTTCCAACCTCTCTCCCCATATTTTTTTCTCCCATCTTTGGTTTTCTCCCAAATAATAATATTCTTTGGTAATACGATAAATTCTTAGTGCTTAACAATAAGGTGTCATTTTTTCTCCCATCTCTGATGTCTACTACTCCCTCCGTTCCCTAATACAAGACCTTTTATAGCTTTTTCTTGATTCATTTGAATCTAGACATATTTTAGTATGTATGAAGTCAATATTTTGATATAGCTAAAAGGTTTTATATTATGGAACGGAGGGAGTAAATAATACTATTCTCTTTGGTAAGTCACTTATGAAATAAGTCCTTAACAATAAGATGACTGTAAATCATGGAAATTACATACAAAAACTTGCTAATATTTTAGAGCACCCTTTTTTTTAACACAATACAAACGCAAGCGCTCATATACATGCGCATACACTCACCCTTATGAGCGCACACACGCACATCCTATCCTAAAATAGATCCAAGAATAAATGCGAGCACCAGGACTTGAACCTTGGTGGGCTAGGGATACCACAGTCCCTCTAACCATTCAACCACAGCATCCATTTATTAATAGACATGCAATCATGGGCTATGATAGACGTGCAATCATAGGCTAATCTACTAGAATGTTTATACTCCCATTACGACACACGTGCAATTCTCTAGTCCAAGTTACTCTTTACTTTATTACTTAAAAATAACGTAAGGTCACCGTTTGAACCTCTCTTTCGCCCAACCTCTCTCTATATATGGCCCCCTTAGTTTTTTCTCATCTCTGATTTTCTTCCAAATAGTAATATTCTTTTGCAAGTCAGTGAATTCTTATCAAATAAGTGCTTAACATTACGGAAATGTTAACGCCCACACGCGTGGATCCGCGTCCGTTCGTGAGCGCACGAATCTTGGCATGTTTCTAGTGCCATGTAGGACTGGCATGGTGTGTGGGCGTTCAGCCGGTCGCCCACACGGCCGTTTTACCACACAGGAGGGGCTGGTGTGTGGGCGTTCAGCAGTTCGCCCACACGCCACTTTACACGCACACACAAGGGCTAGTGTGTGGGCATTTGGCATCTCGCCCACACGCCTGTCTCCTCTCCCACACCCAAGCTGCTAGTTGCCATGTATTTTTGCAGTGCACACGGCAACTGCCCTTAGTGTGCTTTTATAAGCAGGTGTCAACTCTTTTTTTTACCCGAGTTTGCCATGTGTTTTGCAGGGTACACGGCAACTGCCTAGTGTGCACGTAAGCAGATGGCAACTCTCTTTTACCGAGTTGCCATATGTTTCTGCATGGTATATGGCAACTGCCCTAACGTGCATGTACATGGCAACTGCCCTAACGTGCACGTAAGCAGATGGCAACTCTTCCTTTTTACATGGCAACTGCCCTAGCATGCTTGTGAGCATATGGCAACTCTCTCAACTGCCTAGTGTTAGTATGTGGCAACTTCTAAAGTTATGAAATCATGGCAACTACATTAGATCAGACCATACATGGCAATTGCAGTTGAGCAACCATGGCAACTGCAGTTGTCCGACATGGCAACCGTAGTTCAGCGACATGGCAACTGCAGTTAAACGAACATGGACGAGGGTCTGGACCATGGCAACTGCGGGCGCACGGTGACCGTCACGCGTGGCGTGTGGGACCAGGAGGTACGAGGCCTGACATACGGGCGTGTGGGCGTTATCAACTTCGCCCACACGCACGCGTGTGAGAGGGATTGGGAGGGAAAAAAGAGGCATGTGGGCGCTAGTTGTTTTGCCCACACGTAGGTGTGTGGGCTGTTCCTCTTATACACCACACAAAATGTGTGGGCGGACTCCCTAACGCCCACACGTGTGGCACTTATCGGCGTCCTAACATTAAGATGACATTTCCCTCCCATCTCCAATATTTCTTCCAAATAATATTTCCTCCGTTCCTAAATACAAGTTTTTTTTAAAGATTCCACTATGGACTACATATGGAGCAAAATAAGTGAATCTTCACTCAAAATATGTCTACGTACATCCACATGTACTCGTTTGTAGTGAAATCTCTAAATAATCTTATATTTAGGAACGGAGGGAGTAATTTTTTGGTGAGTCAATATATTATCATAGGTGTTAGAAGGGAGAGAGGGATTTGGTGGAATAGTTTGATGTATTGCTTGAGCCTCGTGGGCATATATATAGGAGTACAATCATCTACTTGGAGTACAAAACAAGCCAGAACAAATCCTAGTCTATCTCGTCTTTCCTAATAAACATTATACTCAACATCCCCCCGCAGTCACAACGGTAGCGACGCAGACGGTGAGACTGGAGAAGAATCCGAAGGCAAGCCGACGGACACCCCCCACAGTTGTAACGGTCGACGCACCGCGGAGTCGTGGCTGGAGTGGAAACCAACGAGGTTGCTCAAGCAGGCGGTAGCCCTTTGTGCCGTTTGTCGATGTAGCCGAGAGCGTATGTGGTGGAGCCGTGGTCGAGGTAGCCGTGCGAAGAATGTCGTGGTCGACGTCGAGTCGGGGTAGCCGGTGTCGAGGAAGTCGCCGTGGAGCCGCGGGCGCAAGGGGGCGCCGAGTTAGCATGGGCGCAGTGGTGTCGAAGTAGGGGTGCGCCGGGAAGAAAATGTTGTTGACGACGCGTCGCGGCGGGTTTGCCAAGCCCGGGGACACGTCGTGGACGAAGGCACGCACCGGTGTTGCCAGCACCGGACATGCGTAGACGGACGAAGACAAAGTTGACGGTTACCGACCAGGCTTGCGAGCCCGGGACACGTGGATGAAGGCACGATCGGTGTTGCCAGCACCGGGCATGCGTAGACGAGGGACCTGCACGAGCTGTACGCCATGTCGGAGAAGTCGGAGGGGCCAACAGAGAAGAACTCGACGACAGTCGCGGCGCCAATCGGCGCGGGCGGCACGGGGCCAATGTCGCCCGCGGTTGTCGGAGTAGATGAAGCGGTCGGGGTAGATGACGGCGACGCTGGCGACGAGCTGGTGCTGGACGAAGAAGAATTAATGAAGTTCCGCCCTGACACTCCCATTATTGGCTTCCTTCCCTGGGGACCACTGGCTCCGAACTGGAAACCGACCGATGCCACTTTCCCACGATGCCATCACCTACCCATGATGGCATCACTTGACTTTGAAAAAAGGGTGGACGGGCGACGGCGGCGGCTACGAAGGTAGTGGCGGCGGCGGCCAAAGAAGAGCGGCAACGGCGGCCTGAAGGAGGCGGCGGCGGCGGCTAGGTTAGGAGTGCGGCGGCGGTGCTCGAAGTAGGCGAAGAACCCTGATAGCATGACGAAGACCGGCGCGGACGATGGCGTTCCCGCGCCAAGGGAGACGGCGCGGCGCATACCACGGAAATTCGACGTGCGGTGCCGGCGAGTGGATCATGGCCGCGGCGCCACGCCCGGCGGGCGGCGCGAACGGCGCAAAGCGGGTCGGGCAACGGCGGGAAGACCGCTGGGCGGCGGCGGGGACCGCGGGCCGCGACGCTACGGCCGGCGGGCGACGAACGGCGGTTCGCGAGTCGGTGCAACCACCATGGGACGGCCTCGGGATGGCGGCGTGGACCGCGTGTTATGCTCGCTATCGCCCGACGGGCGACGAAGCGCGGCGCGAGGGTCGGTGCAGCGAGGGGACGGCTCGGAGCGGACGGCCCCTGGGCGGCGGCGGATCGCGGGCCGCGCACTACGCCCGGCGGGCGACGCAGCGCGATGACGCGGGTCGGTGCAGCCGCGAGGAGAACCACGTGGCGGCAGCGCTGCGGCCCGACGTGGCAACGCAGCGGCAGCCCGATGCTCGATCGGTGGAGAGGTGCGCTGAACTCGGGGACGATCTTCACGGGACCTGCGGAGGCGCGCGTAACCGACGAGCCAGGTCGATTGTGCGGCGTAGATGAGGCGGATCACGGCGGCGGGCGGGTGATCAATCCGATCGCGCGTGAGGTCGGGGACGCCGCTCGGTGGAGGCGCGGTGGCGGCGGAGTCCGAGATGAAGCCGGCGGCGACGGGCGGCAGGGCGGCTATGATTGGCCGCAGCATGGCGCGAGACCGCCGGGTCGGGGTGATGCAGGAGTCCCGGCCGGAGCAGGCGGTGACGGCCGGCGAGATCGACAAGCGGGCTGTCGCGCGAACGACGGCGTGAAGGGCCGCCGCGATGACGCGAGGCTGCCGGTCGGGCGACCGGGCGGCCGACGCTGGGCCGCTGAAGTCGGGCGACCGACGGGCGACGCTACGGACGACGCGCGAGGCCGCTGAAGTCGGGCGACCGACGGGCAGACACGCGGAGGACGCGCGAGGCCGCCGGGTCGGTGAAGAAGCCGGCCAGTCATGCCGGTGTTGGAGTAGAGGCGCACGGGGTCTACGGCGGCGTTGGGCGACACAAACCGATCAAGATTAGATCGGAAAACCAAAAAGAAACCGCTGATCAAGATGACCGGCGGGAGAGAGAAAACCCGGAGCAAGGGTTTGGGCAAAAGACTCTCTAGGACAGCCGGTCAACACGACCGGCGAACGAACCCTAGGTACGGGCGGCGCGGCCCCCGGCGGCGGTCATGGAGGCCGACCACCTGTGGGCGGCGCGCAGTCTTGAAGCGGTGGCGGCTAGGGTATAGGATCGACTTGCGATAGATACCATGTTAGAAGGGAGAGAGGGATTTGGTGGAATAGTTTGATGTATTGCTTGAGCCTTGTGGGCATATATATAGGACTACAATCATCTACTTGAAGTACAAGACAAGCCAGAACAAATCCTAGTCTATCTCGTCTTTCCTAATAAACATTATACTCAACACTAGGCTTTGCTGAGTTAAACAAGAAAAATATATGCTTTGTTGAGATTCAACCTCCAAACAGGGTCCGCATCATCTCGAGCTTCACGATGGGAACGTTGCGCCATGGACCAACAGATTGAGGGTGTTTCCGAACTTCCGATCAATGTAAAAGCTACGAGAAGAGAGCGAATCCCGCGTATGCCTTGCTTTGGTGATACTTAGCCGACCGAGGAGGCAAGCACACTGGATTAGATTCCGGAAATGGGTTAAAGAAGACACTAATATGCCCCAGCAAAGCAAAAGCTCAGAGGCTCAAAGCCAAAGTGAAGAAAAAGCCCAACCACAAGCGAGCTAACAACCATCACTCTTTAGCTTTTTCTCCATTGTTGAGGCAAAGAAAGAAGCTAGTTCTCACTATCCTTGCCATCAGCACATCTGCACTTCGTCACTCATCTCCAGTGAGAGCATATGGAGATGCGTCTCCACCTCCATGCGTTGGCGATCCTCCTGGTCATCTCGGCGCGGCCTTCCTTCGTCGCCGGCGGGCTCTGCCGCGACAGCTGCGGCGACGTCCCGGTGCGCTACCCGCTGGGCATCGACGACGGCTGCGGCAGCCCGTACTACCGCAACATGCTCACCTGCGCCGACAACACCACGCTCCGCCTCCGCACCCCGTCCGGCACGTACCCGGTGTCCGGCGTCGACTACGCGGACCCGCACCTGGTGGTGACGGACCCGTCCATGTGGACGTGCGCGCGGCCCTTCACCTCCGTCCACGCCGCGCCCTTCAGCCTGGACACCAGCACCCGCTTCTCGCTGTCCCCGAGGAACGACCACCTCTTCTTCAACTGCGACGAGGAGCGCGTCATCGTGGCGCCGCGGCCGGCCATCTGCGACCGGTACCCGGACCGGTGCGACTCGGCGTGCGACAGCGCCGGGTACCTGTGCCGGAACCTGCCGGGCTGCCGCGGCGCTCTGGAGGAAGGCAACATGAGCTGCTGCGCGTACCGGCCCCGTGCAGCGGAGTCGCTGAGGGCCATGCTGCGGCACTGCGAGGCCTACACCACCGTGTACTGGCGCGCGGTGGGCGACAAGTTCCCGCCCTACGACCAGGTGCCGGACTACGGCGTCCGGGTGGACTTCGAGATCCCGGTCACCACGCGGTGCCTGCAGTGCCAGGACCGGCGCCGCGGCGCCAACGGCACCTGCGGCTTCGACCCCGTCACCAGGGACTTCGTCTGCATCTGCGACGGCGGCCGGAACTCCACCACGGACTGTGCAGGTGCGCTCTCTCTGTCTCTGCTCTGGCTCTCGGTTTTGTTTGGTAGTAATTGCATTCGGAGACGTTCAACTAAAAAGCATAGGATTTGATGAGACTTCAGAGGTTACGAATTCTCAATGCTAGGATCTGCATAAAACCAAAATTATGCATCAATTGACCATGTTTCTTTAATAGGGCATACCAGTCTGATCAATTGATCATGTTTTTCTACACAGATGACCGCGTGACAGGGCATGGAGCATCAGCCGGAGTGGTAGCTGGTGCGAACTGCGAACCACCACTCAAAACCTCACTCGCACTTTCGATTATCTGAAGAAACAATTTCATTAATTGTGGCCATTTCTGTTATGCAGCAACCGTCGTGTTCTCAATTTCGGCAGCTATCGGCCTCGGGGGGCTCGTGATGTACATACGCAAGTTGAGATCGAGCAAAGTGGTCACCTGCGGCGTCCAGAGTAACGAGAATAGATTCTTCTGAGCCGACCTCAAAGAATTCCCATGAACAGTCTTCCGAATGTGCAAAGAAGAAAGGAGGGTATGGACCCACGTCAGATGGAGAGGGTTCCGGTGTATACAACACGAAGCCTTGAGATATTTTTTCTTGTAGTTTTGGGCGATATGTATGATGCATATGATGGGCATGCAGACCGTACTACATTCAAATATAACGAGGGCGGCATACTCAGGTGAACAAAAGATATGTGCGAGTGCATTGCCGCCGAATTTACGTGTTGTGGTAGCTTGTAACCAGCGAGGCGTCTGTGGTGACTTTACTAATTTATTTTCTAGCACGACAACTTCATTCTCTTGTCAGGAGTCATGCTTGCGAGTGAATTAGTCTTTGTTGCAACGTGTCAAAGGATAGAAAACATGGTTCTCAACCACCCATACACTCTAGAATCAGTGTCAAAAGTATGCAACGAAAGTGATATGCAAGATTTCTAATTAAATGAAATGCTTATCACTCATTGCACGACGTGACACAAGGAGAATGTCAATAACACGATAAAGACGTGAAACTTTAGACATACAAGTAACGAATGGGAGGGGATAACAAGTGCACTAGTAGATTCATTATTACAACCAACCGAGTGAATTGCAAGAAACCACCACATTTGGGGCTTAACTTGCAGAAAACAACGTGGTCGCTAATCATTTGTAAAAGCCACCGCGGATTCAGTAACAGTTTTGCAGATTGCACTGAACATGTCATTTGGCTCGGTTGAGGGCGTTTCCGACAGGTGGGGCCCAATATGCGTGACGTGGCGTAACGGACGCACTGACGGTGCCGTTTGAGCGTACATCTTGTCGAGCCGGACCGACCGACCGACGCCGCCCGACCAGACCAGATCTGCTCCATCCTCTCCTTCCAGCTCCAATCCATGGCGACGACGAAACCTAGTGGCGTGGACGGCGGCGGGGGAGTTGCTGCCGGTGGGGATGCTCCGGGCGGCGGTGCTGGAGATCCACCGGAGTTTTGCGGGAGCTCCAATCCGTCGAGCGCACTGCCTCTTCCCCAACCGCCGCCGCCGCCGAAGTCGTTGGAATACGCGGCGGCTACTGCGTTCGCCCAGGCGGTGAAGGCCAATCCGACGAGCAGCCACCATTTTGCCTCCTCCTTCGGCAGTGTGGAGTAAGTCATCGTCCTCCTCCTTTGTCATTTCCCCGATTGGTATTCTAGGGTTATGGTTGTAGTGTTAGGGTTCTATGGTTGGTGTTCTTGGGTAGTTGTAGTACGGCTAAGGTTGTAGTGTTAGGGTTCTAGCATTAGGGTTAGTGTTAGCTGTTAACTGAATTTTCAGTAAACTGTTAACTGTGTACTGAATTTATTGAACACTGTATATTGTTAACTGAATTTTATGAAGACTGTTAAGTCGATTTTAACACTGTTAACTGAATTTCTGTTGCCAACAATTTTAACTCTGTTAACTGAATATTGTGAACACTGTTAACTGTTAACTGAATTTATTGATAACTGTATGCTGTTAACTGAATTTTGTTTACACTGTTAACTGGATTTTAACACTCTGAACTGAATTTCTGTTGCCACCAATGAGACCTCTTAACAATAATTGTGAACACTGTTAAATGCATTTTATCTGAATTTGTAGCTTGGATGATGAAGAATGGGAAGTGAGGTTCCATTTCCTAGACAGAGATAACTTGGAAAGAACAATCTGTTTATCAGACATAACCTTCTGGAATCTCATTGCCCTAATAGAGGTAGAAGGCTATAGTTCAAGGGATTTTATGTATTATGTTAGAGATCCAGGAGCTAGGGTGTCAGGAATGGAAGAATTAACTGATGATGACAAGGTGGAAGAAATGTTGGATCACATAGCTAGGAAAGGAAAGAATGGTGTTAACATTACAGTTATGAGAAGTGATGCACCTAGACCAGTTGATTTGAACATTGGTCATGCTTATGAAGAGCAGGTTCCTTTGTCAGAAATAGGTGTACCAGTTGTCTATGAGGTAGACAATTCAGGAGTTCTTTTCCCCAGTCCAGTGAAACCCCAACCACAGCCAGTCCAAGTAATGAACACACAGGAGAGCTCTTGTTTGTTGAAGCAAAAGGGCCCAAGTGAACCTGAATTTGCTTTGGACAATGGTAATGAGAGGCATGAGTATTTCATGGAGACATACCAAGAGCAAGAGCACATTGAGCAGATGATGGAGTAGAAAAGAAATGAAGAAATTCAGAGGTACATGAGTAATATGATACAAAGAGAGAAGTACAAGGCAACAAAAAGAAAACTCCCACAACTGCTTACTGAGGAGTTCACTGATAGTGAAAGTGAGGATGAAGATCTTGAAGATGAGGACATTTTGGCTAGGTTGGAGGCAATGAAGAGGCATAGGGATGATCCACTACATCACTTTGAAGGAGACACTGATGTAGAAGAGCTATATGGGCCAGATGAGGAGGGGGAGAAGGAAGGAAGAGATGAAGAGGAAGGACAAGAGGAGCCACTAGATGAGGGCTTGAGAGGAGGAAGCAGTGTAGGAGAAAGTAGTGTAGGAGGAAGCAATTTAGGAGGTAGCAGCAGCACAGGAGGAAGTAAGAGGAGGGGGAAGGGGCCAACAACAAGATCCCATGCAAGTTTGGATCAAATCATAGAGCAAGACTGGGCACCTTCATCTGATGAGGAGAGCAACCCAGGTGACTTACGTCAGGAAGAGAATGATTGTGCTCAGCTTCCACCATTTAAGCTACCAAATGGTAGGAAGAGCAGGGCCAAAAAGAATAAAGTTAGGGTTTGGTATGATGAAGAGAGGGAAAACCCACAAGAACAATTTGTCAAGCAACTTTATTTCCTAGATGTCCAGCAGTTCAGGAGGGCACTCCTTACATTTCACATCTCACAAAACAGGAACTACTCATTTCATAGGAATTGCTCAGATAGAGTTATTGTAGTTTGCAGTACAGATGACTGTCCTTTTTTCATTGCTGCTTCCCAAATTGCACATGAGAAGACATTTTGCATGAAGAAAATGAACTTGTACAACAACTGTCTTGCTGTTGGAGAGAGCACCAAAGTCACTGCAAGATGGTTGGCACATGAGTGTGAGCAACAGTTAAGGTCTGACATAAACACACCAGTCCAGGCAATAATTGACAATTTGAAGAAAAAACATGGAATTGAAGTGTCCATTCACATGGCCTACAGGGCAAGGAAAGCAGCTAAGGAAGTTGTCCAAGGAGATCAGAGGGCACAATACACTAGGATAAGGGATTACCTCCAAGCTATGCTGGATACCAATCCTGGAAGTAGATGCATTGTGACAACAAAGCATTTAAAGCTTCATCCTAGCAAAAACCCTAGATTTCATGGCTTGTTCATGTGCCTCAATGCTTGCAAAGAGGGCTTCCTAAATGGTTGCAGACCCTTCATAGGTACTTGCATAATTATTTTCCCAACATATTTGCCATTGCTTTTGTTTATGTTTGGTGCTAATGTGTTATGTTTGGTTGTAGGTGTTGATGGTTGCTTTGTTAAGATGACAACAGGCAACAATATTGGCTGCAATGGAAGAGATGGTAATAACAACATCTTTCCCATTGCATTTGCTATTGTTGACAAGGAGGACACCGCCGGTGGTCCTGGTTTCTAACCCAGCTCAAGTATGCTCTTGGTGGTGAGTCAGAAAGTATGGCAAGTACACTATCATATCGATAGACAAAAGGTACCTCATACATCATAATTCTTATTTTTACTGAAGTTTTACCATGCTTAGTACTGTCAAATAGTGTGTTGTTATACTATATTTTGAACACTAGTTATTAACAGGGCCTTCTTAAAGCCATAAACAATGTCTTCCCAAATTGCCCTCAAAGATACTGCCTTAGACATATTTATCAGAACTTTCAAACAGCTGGCTTTAGAGGTGAAGAGTTAAAGAAGTATATGGATCAGGCTATTTATTCGTATACTGAGCATGGTTTTGAACAAGCAATGGAAGGCATGAAAAGAGAGTGTGAGGCAGCTTGGAAATGGCTTAGAAAGATACCCAAGTATACATGGGCTAGACATGCCATGGACAAGAATTGTAAAACTGATTTGGTTGTTAACAATATTAGTGAAGTGTTCAACAAAATGATACTTGATGTGAGAGGGAAACCAATTAAAACCATGGTTGATGGCATCAGAACAAAATTGCTAGTTAAGTTCAATGCCAATAGGACCAAGACTGAGACACCAAGTGGCGATATGCCCAACATATGCTTTGAGAAGTTAGAAGAAGCAAAACACCATGCTAGATATTGTCAATAATCAAAGCAGGACCTGATCTATACCAAAGTTAGCAATGGAGAAAGCACATATGCAAGAATCTGCAAGTGCACACATGTGGTTGTAGCAAATGGGACATGACTGGTGTTCCTTGCAAGCATGGTGTTTCGCAATTAACAAGGCAAAACTTCATCCGAAGATTTTGTTAGTGATTTCTTCAAGAAACCAATGTACCAAGCAGCCTACAATCCAATTGTGTATCCTATGCCAGGCTCGATCTATGGCCAACATCTGGGACCCCGACATAGAGCCACCAGTTTTCAGAGACAAGCCGGAAAGAAGCGGACTAAGAGGAGAAAGAATCAGTTTGAGAAGCCAGCTCCCAAAGATACTTCAAGGATGGCAACAATAACCTGCAGCAATTGCAACTTGACAGGGCATAGGTACACTAGCTGCCACAAAAATCTGAAGCCAGCCCTAGCAATGAGAAGGAACCAACACCAGGTTAAATCTTGTTTATATATGTTGTCACTGCAGGTTAAATCTTGTCTATATTTAATACTATGTTCTAATCTGTCTATATGTTGTCACTGCAGGAAAACATGAGAGTTGATGCACCTAGGGCAGCTCCATCTGCTCCACCAGCAGCAAGGGCAAGAGCTCCTGCTGCAACCAGTGCAACACCAAGGACAGCTCCACCAGCAGCAAGGGCAAGAGCTCCAGCTACAACTAGGACTGCAACTAGGGATGTACCTAGGGCAGCTCCTTCTGCTCCTGCTCCAACAAGGCCAAGTTCATCTTCTGCTGCTGCTGATAGGCCTAGTTCATCTTCTGCTACTGCTGCTAGGTCAAGGGCAAAGAAAACATTCATACCACCAAGACTGTCAGGTACTGGAAGAGTGAGAAAGCCATCATACAAGATGTCTCAATGGTTCAATTGTTCTCAAGGCAGCAAGAAGTGATGTAATGTTGACACATGTTTAATTCAGCCTTTTTTGGCTAGTTTGTGATGAAGAATATTAAGAATTTCATGTTGAAACCAGTTAGTTCAAGTCCAAGTGGTGGACTATGTAATGTACCTAATGGTTGTGATGCACTATGATACTCTGGTTATGATGATGCGATGATGAACTTATTAGTTGTGATGTTTTGCAAGAAGTTTTCATTATGTTGTTGTGATGATGAGCATAGTTTCATTGTTGATATGATGATGATCTTAGTTTTCATGATGTTGATATGATGTGTTATGATGTGTTGCAAGAAGTTGGGTGCCTCGGCGTCGGCGTCGACAAAACCCAAAATGTCTCCACTTGGGCATTTAGGGTGCCTCGGCGTCGACAAAACCCAAAATGTCTCCACTTGGGCATTTAGGGTGCCTCAGCATCGACAAAACCCAAAATGTCTCCACTTGGGCATTTAGGGTGCCTCGGCGTCGACAAAACCCAAAATGTCTCCACTTGGGCATTTAGGGTGCCTCGGCATCGACAAAACCCAAAATGTCTCCACTTGGGCATTTAGGGTGCCTCGGCGTCGACAAAACCCAAAATGTCTCCACTTGGGCATTTAGGGTGCCTCGGAGTCGAAAAAACCCTAAGAAGTTACTGACATATTAATTTTTAAATCCAAAAAAAATTGCACAAAAATAAAAACCCTAAGAAGTTACTGACATATTAATTTTGTAAATCCAAAAAAAATTGCACAAAAATAGTTTGTCCTGGGAAACGAACCCAGGACCAGTGGGTAGTAACCAGGGGTTCAATACCAATAGGATAGTGCTAGTGATGTTGTTTTAGTAGCATCCGCAATTTTACTTATGTTTAGTTAGGCACACACTGTGTTGAGAGTGCGTTGAGGCCGCCAGCGTGGTGAACGTCCGTTTAGTATAACTAGTCATTTCGGTTTCTGCCTTTACTACGTGTCCACCTACCGCTCTCTTCGATCACTCGCCCACTCGCCGCCCGCACCGCCAACTCCTCTTCCCCCTCTCTCCCGTCGAAACCACCGCCGACAGCCACCCCCACCGCCGTCGCCATGGACTGGCAGCTGGCCATCGAAGAGCTCGCCGGCAACAACCACGAAGCTGCGTGCGAATCTGAGGAGATCGTGGCGCTGGTCCCCGGCCTGGCGATGCTGAGGAACCATGCCCACGGCCTGGTGAAGGTGATGACGCCTGCCGAAAGGCAGCGTGCATTCCCTGCCGGCCGCACCGTCCCGCCGGCGACCATTCTCCCGTAGGCGGCGCGCGAGGTGCAGCGCCTCGACCCGAGCAGCGCCGTTGGTGGATGTACCGCTCATCCACCACGCCGCCGACCGCTGCGGATGACATCACCGACGCCGTCCTCGCTCTCCCAGCCCCCATCAATAACGCCTACTGGGAGAGGCGCAATCCATGGGTGCTCGGGCCAGACGACGACTCCGACGCCGAGTCCGAGTCCTCTGACGACTACGACTCTGACGAATCTGACGGCTACTCCTCTGACGACGAGGTGGACGAGGTCGTCATACTCTCCTCCGACTCCTCCTCCGACGAGCCTGATGTGCAGCTCCTGGCGCCCGTCCTCCACGCCGTCGAGGGGCAGAAGAATAGCCCAATTGATGTGGATAAGCTGCCGGAGGTCGCCGACAACCCAGAGCTCGTCATCGTGAAGCAAGAAGAGGAGGGCGTCGGTGAAGATGTGGTGGAGCCAGCACCGGCCAAGAAGAAGAGGGCGGCGGTGAACAACAATGACGTGCGGCGCTCCCTACGCCTGAAGATGCTGAAGAAGGAGGAGTGACATGCTGTCTTCAGTTTCGTCAGAAGAAGAAAAAGTTCAGTTTCGTCAGAAGAAGAAAAAGTTCAGTTTCGTCAGTATGTTAGTTTGCCAGTTCTATCTATGTAGCTACTATCTATGTTAGTATGCCACTATCTATGTAAGACTATCTATGCAGCTACTATCTATGTTAGTATGCCACTATCTATGTCAGACTATCTATGCAGCTATTATCTATGTTAGTATGCCACTATCTATGTAAGACTATCTATGCACTATGAACTTGCTATCTATGTTCACTATCTATTTGCTATAATCCAAGTTGTTAATTCATCACAAACTGAGCTTAATACAAGCTGATAATTCATCACAAACATAGTACTCTCACAAACAACATACAATCCAAGGTTCATTGCTACAGACATAATAGAGTTCACCACAATAAAGCTTAACACATTACAAGCTTTCCTCCATAGCTACTACAAAATACATCATTGACACACATGGTCAGACAGCAACACAAATTAGTCCTCATCACAAATAGCCTTAATCTGGTGAAGCTTCCTCTTGTTGCTATCACCTGCTGTCTTGAGCTCAACAATGCAGGAATCAAGAGTACTCTTCTCCATGGTCAACTTCTCCTTCACTTTCATCAGCTCAGCAATGCAACAATCCAGCTTATCCTTCTCTTTCTTCAGGTCATCCTTCTCTTTCTTCAGGTCAGCATAGCAAATCTCCAAAGTCCTCTTATCAGAGCTCAACTTTGCCTTCTCCTTAAGATGGTTGAACTTCAAATTCCTAATGACAGTGGCTTGAGCTACATGAATTTGCTTTAAGTGGTCAACAACAGCCTTTAATTTTTGATCTCAAGATCCTTTGTCATCTTTGCTTTCCACACTAACCGAAATGTTGTCAAGATCATTCTTCCGGTTTACCTCAGGCTGGCTATCCTTATAATCCAAGAGGTTGTTCACATCTTCAACAAGCTTCTCATATGTCTCCTGCAACTCTTTTTTCTGCTGTGTGAGATTGTGTACAGTGCTTGAATGCTCCAGGCATGCCATCCCATTTTCATGCTGGCTATGCTCATACATAAGCCAGAGCTTATGAATAGCATTCTGCAGATGCTCTGGCCAATGCTCATCTACCCACTGCACTAATCCACAATTTGCAACACCCTACAATAGAAAAAATCAGTTCAAAATTAAAGACATTACTTACAGATTCAGTTAAATAGCTGATTCTGTTAATGTACCAGAATCAGATTCATTTAATGATGAATAATTATGAAAACTACAACTAAGAACACTACCTATGAATCCTAGAACTAAATTCAGTAACTATAAACCCTAGAACATGAGCAGTAACTATGAACCCTAGAACATGAACAGTAACTATGAACCCTAGAACAGGAACAGTTACTACAAACCCTAGAACAAGAATTGGAATGCTGCAAACACAACTTAAAACTTACTTCAGTGGCACAAGCAATGAACCTCCTACCAGTGCTTATCCCCTCAAATGCAACATACTTCCTCCCTGGATTCCCATGCTCACAATTCACATTCAAGTCGTCAGCAAGACCCTCTAACGACGGCTCATCAATTGTAGTTGGGATCTGAGAAATCCATCAAAAACATGTTCAAATCGAGCAAATGTTCAACCCTACAAACCCTAGAACAGAAATGAGGAATAGAATGTTCTGACCTTGACAGGGGAGTCGTCAGAGGAGATGTACTGCGCGGCGGAGCCGTCAGTGCTCTCACTGTCGGTCTAGGACACCATGGCGGACGGCGGCCAGCGGCGACCGGAGAGGAGAGGAGCAAATGGGAGGGTAGCGAGCAAGTGTGGGAGCAGAGAGAGCGAGCGTGAGAGCAGAGAAATCGAGCGAGATGTGGTCGGGCGTGGGCGGTTTGTCTCTGGCGACCCGACCGCGTCTGTCTTAAGCAAACGGCGCCGTCAGTGTGTCCGTTACGCCACGTCAAGCATATTGGGCCCCACCTGTCAGAAACGCCCTCAACCGAGCCAAATGACATGTTCAAGGTAATCTGCAAAATCATTATCGAATCGCGGTGGCTTTTGCAAATGATTAGCGACCACGTTGTTTTCTGCAAGTTAAGCCCCAAATGTGGTGGTTTCTTGCAATTCACTCCAACCAACCATTGTACAAAAGATTAGCTGTTGGTTATCTATAGTGTTAAAACTCAAGTTGTCCATGACAGTGGACAGAAATCTTCAAGTAGATTATACACTCAGTGGAGATGCGTGATTTTACTCGTATGACATGGTTCCTTCATGGGTTGAGACATGTCTACCCCCATGTTGGAAATATGCCCTAGAGGCAATAATATTGTATTACTATGTTTCAGTGTTTACAATTAGGAGTTTCTGTTTCATTCTATAACTCCTATGATCCTAGAATATGCGATTCAGTGGAAAACTCATATGCACGTGCTAAATGATAAACGATAAATAATAGGTTACTAGTCTTGCCTCTAAGACTAGCTCAAGTGTTGTCAGTGATCATGTTTTCCGGATCGTGGGATATCGTTAAGTGTAACGATAGTCCTAAAACAACATTGAGAGTATGACGTTAGAACAATGATAATATTGAATCGACCCAAACTTGTCTGTTATGAATTGAGTTTATATCGTCTGTAATCAATTGTAATAACACAGACTGTTAAGGTGTGATTTTGCTCCTTAGACCACGAGAGTATCGTAGTCACTTCTTACCGTACGATGGACTTTGGGGTTGCTCAAACGTCACCTGCAACACGGTGATCATAACGACAACTTACAGGCTTATTGGAAAGTTTGACAAGGGACCAGATAGCTCGAGAGTGGGATTTGTTCCTCCGACAATGGAGAGATATTCTTAGGGCCTTCTCGGTGTGACGACATCCTTCATATCTGGCTAGACATAGGTGACTACGTCACGGGGACTGTTGGGGAACGTAGTAATTTCAAAAAAATTCCTACGCACACGCAAGATCATGGTGATGCATAGCAACGAGAGGGGAGAGTGTAGTCTACGTACCCTCGTAGACCGAAGCGGAAGCGTTGACGCAACATACAGGAAGTAGTCGTACGTCTTCCCGGTTCAACCGATCCAAGCACCGTTACTCCGGCACCTCCGAGTTCTTGGCACACGTTCAGCTCGATGACGTTCCCGGGCTCCGATCCAAAGAAAGCTTGGGAGGAGTTTCACAAGACGACGGCGTGGTGACGATCTTGATGTTCTACTGTCACAGGGCTTCGCCTAAACACTGCAACGATATGACCGAGGTGGAATATGGTGGAGGGGGGCACCGCACGCGGCTAAGGAACGTTGTGACGTTTGGTAGCACACAAAGTGTTCCTCCGGCAAACGGGAGTTGCATAATCTCATAGTCATAGGAACATGTATAAGTCATGAAGAAAGCAATAGCAACATACTAAACGATCGGGTGCTAAGCTAATGGAATGGGTCATGTCAATCAGATCATTCATCCAATGATGTGATCCCGTTAATCAAATAACAACTCTTTGTCTATGGTTAGGAAACATAACCATCTTTGATTAACGAGCTAGTCAAGTAGAGGCATACTAGTGACACTCTGTTTGTCTATGTATTCACACATGTATTATGTTTCTGGTTAATACAATTCTAGCATGAATAATAAACATTTATCATGAAATAAGGAAATAAATAATAACTTTATTATTGCCTCTAGGGCATATTTCCTCCAGTCTCCCACTTGCACTAGAGTCAATAATCTAGTTCACATCGCCATGTGATTTAACGGCAATAGTTCACATCACCATGTGATTAACACCCATAGTTCACATCATCATGTGACCAACACCCAAAGGGTTTACTAGAGTCAATAATCTAGTTCACATCGCTATGTGATTAACACCCAAAGAGTACTAAGGTGTGATCATGTTTTGTTTGTGAGAGAAGTTTAGTCAATGGGTCTGCCAAAATTCAGATCCGTATGTATTTTGCAAATTTCTATGCCTACAATGCTTTGCACGGAGCTACTTTAGCTAATTGCTCCCACTTTCAATATGTATCCAGATGAAGACTTAGAATCATCTGGACTAGTATCAAAAACTTGCATCGACGTAACCCTTTACGACGAATCTTTTTGTCACCTCCAAAATCGAGAAACATATCCTTTATTCCACTAAGGATAATTTTGACCGCTGTCCAATGATCTACTCCTAGATCACTATTGTACTCCCTTGCCAAACTCAGTGGTAGGGTATACAATAGATCTGGTACACAACATGACATACTTTATAGAACCTATGGCCAAGGCATAGGGAATGACTTTCATTCTCTTTCTATCTTCTGCCGTGGTCGAGTTTTGAGTCTTACTCAATTTCACACCTTGTAACACAGGCAAGAACTCTTTCTTTCCTATTTTGAACTACTTCAAAATCTTGTCAAGGTATGTACTCATTGAAAAAACTTATCAAGCGTCTTGATCTATCTCTATAGATCTTGATGCTCAATATGTAAGCAGCTTCACCGAGGTCTTTCTTTGAAAAACTCCTTTCAAACACTCCTTTATGCTTTGCAGAATAATTCTACATTATTTCTGATCAACAATATGTCATTCACATATACTTATCAGAAATGTTGTAGTGCTCCCACTCACTTTCTTGTAAATACAGGCTTCACCGCAAGTCTGTACAAAACTATATGCTTTGATCAACTCATCAAGGCTTATATTCCAACTCCGAGATGCTTGCACCAGTCCATAGATGGATCGCTGGAGCTTGCATATTTAGTTAACACCTTTAGGATCGACAAAACCTTCTAGTTGCATCGTATACAACTCTTCTTTTATAAATCCATTAAGGAATGCAGTTTTGTTTATCCATTTGCCAGATTTCATAAAATGCGGCAATTGCTAACATGATTCGGACAGACTTAAGCATAGATACGAGTGAGAAACTCTCATCGTAGTCAACACCTTGAACTTGTCGAAAACCTTTTGCGACAATTCTAGCTTTGTAGATAGTAACACTACTATCAGCATCCGTCTTCCTCTTGAAGATCCATTTAATCTCAATGGCTTGCCGATCATCGGGCAAGTCAATCAAAGTCCATACTTTGTTCTCATACATGGATCTCATCTCAGATTTCTTGGCCTCAAACCATTTTGTGGAATCTGGGCTCATCATCGCTTCCTCATAGTTCATAGGTTTGTCATGGTCAAGTAACATGACCTCCAGAATAGGATTACCGTACCACTCTAGTGCGGATCTTACTCTGTTTGATCTACGAAGTTCAGTAGAAACTTGATCTGAAGTTCTATGATCATCATCATTAACTTCCTCACTAATTGGTTTAGGTGTCACAAAAACCGGTTTCTGTGATGTACTATTTTCCAATAAGGGAGCAGGTACAATTACCTCATCAAGTTCTACTTTCCTCCCACTCACTTCTTTCGAGAGAAACTCCTTCTCTAGAAAGGATCCATTCTTAGCAACGATTTTGCCTTCGGATCTGTGATAGAAGGTGTACCCAACAGTCTCCTTTGGGTATCCTATGAAGACGCATTTTTCCGATTTGGGTTCGAGCATATCAGGATGAAACTTTTTCACATAAGCATCGCAACTCCAAACTTTAAGAAACGACAGCTTAGGTTTATTGCTAAACCACAGTTCATATGGCGTCGTCTCAACGGATTTAGATGGTGCCCTATTTAATGTGAATGCAGCTGTCTCTAATGCATAACCCCAAAACGATAGTGGTAGATCAGTAAGAGACATAATAGATCGCACTATATCTAATAAAGTACGGTTATGACGTTCGGACACACCATTTCACTGTGGTGTTCCAGGTGGCGTGAGTAGTGAAACTATTTCACATTGTTTTAACTGAAGGCCAAACTCGTAACTCAAATATTTTACCTCTGCGATCATATCGTAGAAACTTTTATTTTCTTGTTACGATGATTCTCCACTTCACTCTGAAATTCTTTGAACTTTTCAAATGTTTCAGACTTATGTTTCATCAAGTAGATATACCCATATCTGCTCAAATCATCTGTGAAGGTCAGAAAATAATGCTACTTGTCGCGAGCCTCAACACACATCGGACCACATACATCAGTATGTATTATTTCCAATAAGTCAGTTGCTCGGTCCATTGTTCCGGAGAATGGAGTCTTAGTCATCTTGCCCATGAGGCATGGTTCGCAAGCATCAAGTGATTCCAAAATTCCATCAGCATGGAGTTCCTTCATGCGCTTTACACCAATATGACCTAATCGGCAGTGCCACAAATAAGTTGCACTATCATTATTAACTTTTCATCTTTTGGCTTCAATATTATGAATATGTGTATCACTACGATCGAGATCCAATGAACTATTTTCATTAGGTGTGTAACCATATAAGGTTTTATTCATGTAAACAGAACAACAATTTATTCTCTTACTTAAATGAATAACCGTATTACAATAAACATGATCAAATCATATTCATGCTCAACGCAAACACCAAATAACACTTATTTAGGTTCAACACTAATCCCGAAAGTATAGGGAGTGTGTGATGATGATCATATCAATCTTGGAACCACTTCCAACATACATCGTCACGTCACCCTTAACTAGTCTCTGTTTATTCTGCAACTCCCGTTTCAAGTTACTAATCTTGGCAACTGAACTAGTATCAAATACTGAGGGGTTGCTATAAACACTAGTAAAGTACACATCAATAACATGTATATCAAATATAATTATGTTCACTTTGCCATCCTTCTTATCCGCCAATCACTTGGGGTAGTTCCGCTTCCAGTGACTACTCCCTTTGCAGTAGAAGCACTTAGTCTCAAGCTTAGGACCAGACTTGGGCTTCTTCACTTAAGCAGCAACTTGCTTGCTGTTTTTCTTGAAGTTCCCCTTTTTTTCTTTTGCCCTTTTCTTGAAACTAGTGATCTTGTCAACCATCAACACTTGATGCTCTTTCTTGATTTCTACCTTCATCGATTTCATCATCATGAAAAGCTCGGGAGTCGTTTTCATCATCCCCTGCATACTATAGTTCATCACAAAGTTCTACTAACTTGGTGATGGTGACTAGAGAATTCTGTCAATCACTATCTTATCTGGAAGATTAACTCCCACTTGATTCAAGCGATTGTAGTACCCAAACAATCTGAGCACATGCTCACTAGTTGAGCGATTCTCCTCCATCTTTTAGCTATAGAACTTGTTAGAGACTTCATATCTCTCAACTCAGGTATTTGCTTGAAATATTAACTTCAACTCCTGGAACATCTCATATGCTCCATGACGTTCAAAACGTCGTTGAAGTCCCGATTCTAAGCCGTTAAGCATGGTGTACTAAACTATCAAGTAGTCATCATTTTTAGCTAACCAAACGTTCATAACGTCTGCATCTGCTCCTGCAATAGGTCTGTCACCTAGCGGTGCATCAAGGACATAATTCTTCTGTGCAGCAATGAGGATAAACCTCAGATCACGGATCCAATCCGCATCATTGCTACTAACATCTTTCAACACAATTTTCTCTAGGAACATATCAAAATAAACACAGGGAAGCAACAACGCGAGCTATTGATCTACAACATAATTTGCAAAATACTATCAGGACTAAGTTCATGATAAATTTAAGTTCAATTAATCATATTACTTAAGAACTCCCACTTAGATAGACATCCCTCTAATCTTCTAAGTGATCATGTGATCCATATCAACTAAACCATGTCCGATCATCACGTGAGATGGAGTAGTTTCAATGGTGAACATCACTATGTTGATCATATCTACTATATGATTCACGCTCGACCTTTCGGTCTGTGTGTTCCGAGGCCATATCTATTATATGTTGGGTAACGTAGTAATTTCAAAAAATTTCCTACGATCACGCAAGACCATGGTGATGGCATAGCAACGAGAGGGGAGAGTGTCCGTCCACGTACCCTCGTGAGACCGAAAGCGAAGCGTTATATCAACGCTGTTGATGTAGTCGACGTCTTCACGATCCGACCGATCCAAGCACCGTTACTTCGGCACCTCCGAGTTCTTAGCACACGCTCAGCTCGATGACGATCCCGGGCTCCGATCCAGCAAAGCGTCGGGGAGGAGTTCCACAAGACGACGGCGTGCAGGACGATCTTGATGTTCTACCATCGCAGGCTTCGCCTAAGCACCGCAACAATATGACCGAGGTGGAATATGGTGGAGGGGGCACCGACACTGCTAAGGAACGATCACGAAGATCAACTTGTGTGTTCTAGGGTGCCCCCTGCCCCGTATATAAAGGAGCAAGGGGAGGGCGGCCAGCCCTTGGGGCGCACCAAGGAGGGGGAGTCCTCCTCCTAGTAGGAGTAGGACTCCCTTCCTAGTCCTACTAGGAAGAGGGAAGGGGAAGGAAAGAGAGGGAGAGGGAGAGGAAAGGGGCTGCGCCTCCCTAGTCCATTCGGACTCCCCATGGAGGGGGGCGCACCACCTCTGGTGCAGCCTCTCTCTCCCTCTTGGCCCAATAAGGCCCATAACTTCCCGAGGGGTTCCGTAACCCCTCCGGCACTCCGGTTTTCTCCGAAACTTCCGGAACCTTCCGTGTCCGAATATAACCATCCAATATATCAATCTTTATGTCTCGACCATTTCGAGACTCCTCGTCATGTCCGTGATCACATCCGGACTCGAACTCCTTGGTACATCAAAATACATAAACTCATAATAACCGTCATTGAAACCTTAAGCGTGCGGACCCTACGGTTCGAGAACTATGTAGACATGACCTAGAACTATTCTCGGTCAATAACCAATAGCGGAACCTGGATGCTCATATTGGTTCCTACATATTCTACGAAGATCTTTATCGGTCAAACCGCATAACAACATACGTTGTTCCCTTTGTCATCGGTATGTTACTTTCCGAGATTCGATCGTCGGTATCCAATACCTAGTTTAATCTCGTTACGGAAAGTCTCTTTACTCGCTCCGTAATACATCATCTCACAACTAACTCTTTAGTTGCAATGCTTGCAAGGCTTATGTGATGTGTATTACCGAGAAGGCCTAGAGATACCTCTCCGACAATCGGAGTGACAAAACCTAATCTCAAATACGCCAACCCAACAAGTACCTTTGGAGACACCTGTAGTACTCCTTTATAATCACCCGATTACGTTGTGACGCTTGGTAGTACCAAAGTGTTCCTCCGTAAACGGAGTTGCATAATCTCATAGTTACAGGAACATGTATGGGTCATGAAGAAAGCATTAACATACTAAACGATCAAGTGTTAAGCTAACGGAATGGGTCATGTCAATCAGATCATTCAACTAATGATGTGACCTTGTTAATCAAATAACAACTCCTTGTTCATGGTTAGGAAACATAACCATCTTTGATTAACAAGCTAGTCAAGTAGAGGCATACTA